>ML374672.1:87297-100259 GCA_005239525.1 Nicotiana knightiana | reverse complement strand
ATAATCGAATAATAAGAAAGGTTAAAAATACAAATATATCCTAAAAGTGAGTAATTAAACAATTTAAGCCAAGTTTAATCATTAAGCGACCGTGCTAGAACCACGGAATTCGGGAGTGCCTAACACCTTCTCCCGGGTTAACAGAATTCCTTACCCGGATTTCTGGTTCGCAGACAATTTAAACAGAGTCAAATTTCCTCGATTTGGGTTTAAGATAAACCGGTGACTTGGAACACCAAATAAACTATTCCAAGTGGCGACTCTAATAAATAAAATAATCCCATTTCGAATAATGTCACTTTAATTGGAAAAACTCCCATACCCCCTTGGGGTGTATAAAAAAGGAGGTGTGACACCAACTAATAGCAACGAGGAATATAATACCTGAGGCGAACAAAACCACATAACGTAATAAAAATCTAATAATATGAAGGGATATGTATGCTACTAAGACTATCGATGAACAACTAAAAACTACCCACTAATTTTCTATCTTAATCGACTTCCACACCCTCCTATCAAGGGTCATGTCCTCAGTGAGTGAAACAACGTCATGTCCTGTCTAATCACCTCTCCCCATTACTTCTTAGGCCTACCTCGACCTCTTCTCAAACTCTTCATGGCCAACCTCTCACACCTCTTGACAGGAGCACCAATACTTCTTCTATTAACATGTCCGAACCATCTCAGCCTCGACTCCCGCATCTTGTCCTCCACGGAGGTTACTCCCACTCTGTCCCGGATAGCTTCATTCTTAATCCACAATTATATAATTCTAAAATTATTAATCCCTATATATCTCACTTTACCCTTAGAGGATTAGTACAAAATAATAGATATGTTACAATAAATCTATTCTAAAAAAAGTATACTAAAAAAATACTATTGTTTTAATTTTCAAATAACAATAGAGTGGTATAAAGTAGATAGAAGTAATATATATTTCTCTTTTTAGAATTTACTTTAAAAACCATATTTTCTTTTAGAAAATCATTTGAATTCTCGTATACATCAAAGTGGCACAATGAAAAAACAGAAAAAGAACCCAAAACTTAAGTGTTTAGATCCCATCACTCATTTTCATTCAACTGCTAACACTTTGAAACAAATATGCTTGTTCTCTTTGTCTCCATCTTCCTCCTCTTAGCTCCGGCGTCATTGCCGTCGATCGTTGCGGCGGAGACGGAGCAGCAGAAGCAGCACCAGTTCGCCGTTGACGGCGGGAAAGTATTGAAGCTTGATGAATCCAACTTCGATGCCGCAATTTCCACCTTCGATTATATTCTCGTCGATTTCTATGCTCCTTGGTGTGGCCACTGCAAACGTCTTGCTCCTGAGGTCCATTTCCTTTTTTAATTAGTCGGGTTCATATTTGATGATTTTGTATTTGTTTATTTATTCAACTATTTTACTTTCTACTTGTGATTTGATGATGATAGCTGGTTTAATTATATATCAGAGGTCTGTGCTTTAATTGAACTAAGGTTCCTGCTTGAGTGTAGTCATTCGTAGGTGCAAAGCACTTTACTTGCTATTTTAAGTGGATAACTGCAATAAATAAGTTGGTTTTCTTTACTTTTAAGTGTGAGTAAGAGTAAATCAGGTATACATGATAATTGACCTCAATTACAAAGAAGAAAAGCCAATGAGTTGAATGAATTAAGAACTGCAAAACTAGAATAAGCATATATTGAGTTTTGGATACTTTTGCTGGAATATGGAATCTAAATTAGACTATAGATCTTTCTCTTTTTGTGATAGTAGTGTCCGAGCCAGCTTGTGCACACTCGACTTTTCCACTTTGTACTGCTATGTCCACTAACACAAGTACCAAGTAACTTTGTCCACAAAGGATTAGGCAGATAGGAAGAAATAACATAGTCTTTTTGTCTCTGATAGGATTTGAACCCTGATCTCCGAGGTTTGCACCCACTTCACTGAGCACTACTAGACCATGCAGTTGGGGGCCAACTGCCAAGTCAGAGTATAAATCATAGAGGGGCTAATTGCAGCTTTTGTCCCTACTTCAGGGCTTTTGCGATCTCTTTCCTAGATATGATACTTAGTCTGAATGCCGCAAATGTTATTGCTTGGTCTATCTGAAAAGGGAGATTGAAACCTCCTTTATACTGAAGAACATACGCCAGTTTTTAATTTTGAAAAGTTCCATTATTATCTTCAACTTCATATCCATTACCTTCAAATTGTAATCCTTTTATTTCAAGAGGCTAAGGAGCAGATATTTTGGGCTAACTATAGAAACTGAATACCTGATATAAAAAAAATTTTAAAAAAAAATTGCAACTTATTAGCTATTGGCATAGTCATTAATAAGAAATTGCAAATGGTTGTGTTTTTGTTATTGATCAAATGCCGTTTACTGTACAGTCAAACATGTAAAATTACTGGTGGATGGACACCGTAATTGTTTTTGTAAGGTCCAAATGCTATATTTGTTTACCTTATTGGGAAAGAAACGAAACATAGTTAGATATTTTCTGAAGCAAGTGATAGTTACGGTAGAAAAAGAGACAAAGAAAGAACTACTGACAAGGTTGCATTTCTACCTTAATTGATAAAAGATTATCCAACTAAATTCAAAAAGGTTGCATACTTCCCAGCAAAAAGGTAACTAGCCTCTAGAATGATTATGTCATGTAGGCAATACATAGATTTGGATTTTCATTCATTTTGTGAAAGTAATCCCTACATTATTATTCGCCCGCATAATAAAGTGTACGTTATTATTCGCCGCATACAAGTCCTGCATTATAATTTCTACATAACTAGTACTTGAACCAAACAACCCTAAGAGTATTATCTCTCTGTTAGATGGCTTCTGTGTTAGTGTGGAGAGGAGAGTGTTTTGCTGGTTATCCATATGGAAGTGCTTGAGAGATAAGGCTGCAATGGTTCTTTATATACATTGATAATCTTAATATCAATCATTTCTTAAATTACAATGAGCCCCCCACCACCCCCAACAAAAAAAATATTGCATTTAATATTGCCTTCACTATTTGCATTTCTCTTCTCAAGAAAAGAACCTCTTTATTGTGTACTCTGCTAGAAGTATAGAATGTGAACAGCGTTGTGTTCCAGACTTCCAGGATAACTTGGGTTAACTTATGTTTAAGTTCTTTGCAGTTGGAATTTTGTGTGATTTCACGTGATTTTCCGAATTTCTGAATTTTTTAGAATTTTGACCTCTTGTAATCTGACAAAGTTTAAGTTCTTTGCAGTTGGACAAAGCTGCTCAGATTCTTGCTGAATTGAAGCAGCCCCTAGTTATTGCAAAAATAGATGCTGACAAATACAAACGTGTTGGTTCAAAATATGGCATCGAGTACGTGTGCTTTGGCCTTATCATTAAGTCATTTTTCTTATATTAGTTGTACAATGTATGATCTGCATCTGTTTAATCAGGTTTGCAAGAACTGAAAAGAAGGGTAGTTATTCATTAGTTCGTTAAGACATTTTTCTTATCATTCTTCAAGGGCTATGATTTGGTGATATTCATAATCAAAATAGACGTCAAACTCAGTAGTGCAGTGCAGGCCACCGGTCTAAGAGGTTGATTCCAGATTTCCCAGCCAATTAACCATTCCTTCCTGAAGTGATAGTGTTCACAACAGTTTGTTTTAAAAATTGGATTTCGTTTTTACTATCTCAGGTGTACCGTATGGGCAATTTGATACATATGCACATGCATAAAAAGCAGATAACATGTGTTTGGAAGTAGAGGAGGTACAAGACACTGAAGTTGATAAGCAAAAAGGCTAGATGCTGAAAGCTTATTGAGGGCCCTGCCACATCCATCTTCCGTGTCAGTATATCTGCCATGTCCTCTTCTGTCTTTCCTTTCCCTTGAACCTCCATTAGTTCTACCTCTGATTATAATATGGTCTCCTTTGTTTCTGTCCTCTCTCAGTCTAGGATCTCTCCTTCGTCTATATTGTTCTTTCCTCTTTCTGTCTAGGATCTCCCTCGTGCTTATATAGTGCTGATACTCAGTATTGCAGTGCAGGCCACCGGTCTAAGAGGTTGATTCCAGATTTCCCAGCCAATTAACCATTCCTTCCTGAAGTGATAGTGTTCACAACAGTTTGTTTTAAAAATTGGATTTCGTTTTTACTGTCTCAGGTGTACCGTATGGGCAATTTGATACATATGCACATGCATAAAAAGCAGATAACATGTGTTTGGAAGTAGAGGAGGTACAAGACACTGAAGTTGATAAGCAAAAAGGCTAGATGCTGAAAGCTTATTGAGGGCCCTGCCACATCCATCTTCCGTGTCAGTATATCTGCCATGTCCTCTTCTGTCTTTCCTTTCCCTTGAACCTCCATTAGTTCTACCTCTGATTATAATATGGTCTCCTTTGTTTCTGTCCTCTCTCAGTCTAGGATCTCTCCTTCGTCTATATTGTTCTTTCCTCTTTCTGTCTAGGATCTCCCTCGTGCTTATATAGTGCTGATACTCAGTATTGCAGTGCAGGCCACCGGTCTAAGAGGTTGATTCCAGATTTCCCAGCCAATTAACCATTCCTTCCTGAAGTGATAGTGTTCACAACAGTTTGTTTTAAAAATTGGATTTCGTTTTTACTATCTCAGGTGTACCGTATGGGCAATTTGATACATATGCACATGCATAAAAAGCAGATTATATGTGTTTGGAAGTAGAGGAGGTACAAGACACTGAAGTTGATAAGCAAAAAGGCTAGATGCTGAAAGCTTATTGAGGGCCCTGCCACATCCATCTTCCGTGTCAGTATGTCCTCTTCTGTCTTTCCTTTCCCTTGAACCTCCATTAGTTCTACCTCTGATTATAAAATGATCTCCTTTGTTTCTGTCCTCTCTCAGTCTAGGATCTCTCCTTCGTCTATATTGTTCTTTCCTCTTTCTGTCTAGGATCTCTCTCGTGCTTATATAGTGCTGATACTTCTGTGGTTATTTTTTGGGACTCGCTGGAGTATGAAGTATCCTTTGTCTAGTCTGTTGGAGAGGCGGAGTGGCCAGGTGACATATAGGGGGAGGGTGTAATCAGGAGAGTTAAAACTGATGGACAAAATATAAGACAAGTAGTAAGAGGATTGAGCTTTTTAATCGGGAAATTTGGAAATTGGGTTCTGATGTACTTTCTGAACCGTCATTATTTTAAATGAGGCTGGATTATCCCGAAAGTTCAGCTGTTGCACAATTCAATTTTGTTTTTCCGCGAGAGAGTGGTAACTGAAAAGCTTCCAATGGAAGATTTATTAGATGCTCTTTGCTCTCCCTTGATTAAATAAAAAGTATGCTGAGCTGCAGGAATGCACATGCTTTACGGAAATTAGATCAGTTCTCCCCTTGCTTATGGAATTAAAAGACACTGAAGTACTTCTTCTTCTTCTTCTTCTTCTTCTTATTGTTGTTATTGTTATTGTTATTGTTTTATAAGAAGATATTGAAGTAATTCTTTTTTCTTTGTTTCTCTCTTTTTTTTCCGTTTGGTCTCAATGCAGTGGATATCCAACTTTGAAGATATTTATGCATGGAGTTCCAACAGATTACTACGGACCAAGAAAAGCAGATTTACTTGTACGATTCTTGAAGAAGTTTGTTGCTCCTGATGTGGCAATACTGAATTCTGACTCAGCTATTAGTGAATTTGTTGAAGCAGCAGGCACTAGCTTTCCTATATTCATAGGCTTTGGTTTGAATGAATCTGCTATATCACATTTTGCAGTAAAATACAAGAAAAGAGCATGGTTTTCTGTGGCAAAAGATTTCTCGGATAAAACCATGGAGTTCTATGATTTTGAGAAAATACCTGCTTTGGTAGCTCGTCATCCAAACTATGATGAGCAAAGCATCTTCTATGGCCCCTTTGAAGGTTAGCTTTTCATCAACTGTCATATTAGGCTTTGGAATTAATTAAAATCTCACCCTGCTTATGAAAATAGTATCTCATCCTTCCTAGAAACAAATAACAATTAACACTTATTCATCCCTTTGGAAGCACCTGAGCAAACAAGAATCTTGCCATATTTAACAGACACATAATAACAACGGAAAAGGGCCAAAGTTACCCCTACACTATTGGATAGAGCAATTATGCCCTTCGTTTGATTTTGGTACCAAAAATATCCTTACCGTTAAATATTGGATCACTTATACCCCTAAAAACTAACTGCGCTCCATCTCAGATTTAACAACATTAAAAGATTTTTTTTTTTTTTTGACTTTTTGACTCCATCTTCCACTCAACTTTCAAAGTTCAAACACCTACAATGTGAAGGCAACTCCTTATCTTCTGCCTATTACTCTCCGGAAAAACCTCTACAGTGACACTTCCAATGGGGAAATCATCTTATGGACATAGAACCTTCATGACAAGAAAATCATTCAATAATAAAATATTGCATAGATCGCAACTCCATTAAATTCATAGCCATTCTTGGGGATAAGCTCATCTTTTTTTGTTCTCAAATATTATAAATATAAAATAGTAAGTTCTTGCTGCAGTGTCGCACAACAAAAGAACTGCTACATTTTGATAACAAAATCTGGAGTTTTCTAAAAACCAAACCAGTCATTTAGGGGGATAGGTTCTTATATGCAGTTCGCCATGAATGACTTAATTATCTGGAAAATTGACAACGACGCACCAAGTCAAAATCCACTTGACCACTCGGCATGAAAATATCGAGTTGACCATCGCACTCCCTCCTCTCGGGAACGTTGTCACCAAACATAATCACCGGCGCCATCGACTTCCATACCTTGACCATCGCACAAATTCTCTCTCTACCATCATCGATTTTGTCTCTCTCCATATCCAATTTCTTCTGTGCTTGGCCAAAAACATTATCACCAGCAGCCCTGGTGGTCCTGATTAAGGAGAATGGAAAGGATCTGCTTGTAAGGGTTTTAATGTGCTGTCTCTTCAATATGGTGGAGTGTGTGTGGTTTCTATTGTATTCTCTATTTATGGGTTTATTAAGGAGATGTTAGCTATGTGTTTTGAGACGGTGGTGTAGCGGCGGCAATGGAGGTAGTATAGCAGGTATAGAATGCTTAGCCCCTGCTCGATCTAGCCCTCAACACTTTACTTTGAAGTGTCACTCATCTGAGCTGGACTTCCGCACAAACATAAACATACTTTTTTTAATGTGTCAAATTTGAGCTGGAGCCCTGTTAGTTTTTAGGGGTATAAGTGGTCCAGTAATTTAACGGCAAGGATATTTTTGGTACCAAAATCAAACAGAGGGCATAATTGCTCTATATTCAATAGTTTAGGGGCAATTTTGGACCTTTTCCATAATAACAATAGCACCTGCACTGTGTTTTAAAAGAATGTTCCGTTCAAGGCATTGGCCCTTATGGTGTCACTTTAAAGCAGATGTCAACAATAATGTATTAGTCACTATCCTGGTCCCGCTATGTACTTAAATAATGTGGATCATTCATATAGTGCCATGAAAAATTGCTGGAAAACGGCAGTAAGTTCTGAAATTTCTGTGTATCATATTGCTAGTTATAGTGCCTTCAAAAAGGATGACTTAAGAATCTGAAGCTGAATTTGTGTCTTGAAGATTTTATGAAATAATGGTGAATATCTGAACCTTCTTCCTGCTATGGATCACAGAAAAATTCCTTGAGGATTATATCAAGCAGAGTTTGCTCCCGCTGGCTTTGCCCATTACTGAAGAAACTCTGAGGTTGCTGAAAGATGATGAGAGGAAAGTTATTCTGACGATTTTGGAAGATGAGACTGATGAGAGGTCTAAGGGATTAGTGAAACTCCTGAAAGCTGCTGCATCTGCAAACCGCGACTTCGTGTTTGTCTTTGTTGGTTTCAAGCAATGGCAAGAGTTTGCTGAATCATTTGAAGTTTCTAAGAAAACTAAACTGCCAAAAATGGTTGTTTGGGATGGCAATGAGGAGTACTTTTCAGTAAGTTCAATTACTTTTTTTTTTCTCCCTTTTCATGTTAGGCTTTTGAATAGTTGACTTAGTGGTAAGCATGTTTTCCTGTTTCTCTTTAAATCTAAGAAATGTCCTCTCTCTCTGTCTGTCTTCAGTCTCTCATAGTTAAAAAATTACCACCCAAAAATTTCACTCACAAATATTGAAGAGCTATGTCGGTTAAAACTGTGGATATGATCTTCCTTTTTTTTTTTGAGAAGGTAACGTATCCAATATATTAATCAAATCATCAGCACAGAGTTTGTACTGGAAACCAAAATTTACATCTTGAAATGCTTAAACAAAAAGCAGAAACCAAAAATCCTTGTTCTTCTTACAAGGAGCCTAAAACTTCTAAGATTGAAACCTGACCATCTATTCTTGTTTACACCAAAAACTAAACAGAAGAATACAATTCATCTCGATCTTCTGTGAAGAGCTACTTGTATCTTCTAAGCATCTAGAATTCCTCTCTTTCCAAACAGTCCACCAAACAGCTGCCGGGACAATTTTCCATCTGTCTTTGTTGGATGTAGCGCTTCCCCCAGTATTCCAACTAGACAAAAGTTCACAAGGTCTTCCTGGCATTGTCCATCTAATACCCCCGAGGTTGATGAATAACTCCCACAATTGGCTAGTTACTCTACAATGTAGAAACAGATGGCTAATTGTCTCTGCATCTTGTCCACACAGATAACATGTTTAGCAAATTGGCAGTCCTCTTTTCCTTAAATTTTCCTGCACTGCTTCATTGGCCACCAGCCAAGTAAAGCATGCGACTATGTATGGTATCTTTACTTTCCAAATGTGTTTCCAAGGCCATAAATTGATTTGAGATCCCTCTTAATTCTTCACGTCCTTGTATGCTGAGCTAACTGGATATGATCTTTTTCTAGGCTCTGTTATTATATCTTTTGTGTGCACTTATGTTTCCTTGATGCCTGAGTACGAGTAACTCTTAGATCTAGACTTACCCGGCTTCCTAATTAGTTAGTGAGTTTAAACAATCTATTGGCATTGGCTTTGGGAAATATATTATTCTTGGAAAAGAATCCTACAAATAGAGAGATGCATTATGGTGAAGCCAAAGAGGAAGTGGCAGTAAGAACTTGAGTATTATCCATGTCCACTATAGGCAGTGGACCCTTATCAAGTGTAGGAAATATAATTCAGGTTAACGTGCTTTATGTTTGGAGTCTGGACTTCCTGCTTGTGCAACACGACTAAAATATAATGCCTTCGACTTATGGACTAAAGTGAACCATGAACTCATCATTTTTGCTTAATGTGCTGACTGAAATAAGCAACAGGGATAAACAGTACTTGAGCATACATTTTAAATGGTATCATTTCACTGGACAAAATTTTATCACGTTTTTAATCCGTGTCTGTGAGATGCTTTTTGTGAATAACATCTACGCAGGCTACATCTTCGAATTTTCAGTGACTGATCGAGAGTGAGACAAGTATTTTATACATAATCTAGAACAAGTCCCTTTTGGCTAAATCACTAAAATTAAAAATTGTACTCATGCAACAGGTTGTTGGCTCGGACAGTATTGAAGATGAAGATCAGGGGTCCCAAATTACACAATTTATTCAAGGATACAAAGATGGAAATGTTATACAGAAACGTATTAGCTCTGCTTCTTTCATGGGTTTCGTGAACTCAATGATCGGGATTGGAACAGTAACAATCATAGTGTTTGTGGTCGCAGTGGTGATGATCATCCAATCTTTAAAAGAGGAACCCCTAAGGGTTGGTACAAGAGATGAGGGAGATCATCCGAGCAGCTCTACCTCTCAGCCGGAAACCAGACAACCACTTCATTCTGGAGACAAACAAGACAAGGAAGATTAATTTTTGTATTGCAAAGCTTCAACCTCAATCTGACGAAAATAGTGAGCTTGAGAAATCTTTGACAGGACGACCAAATTATTGGCAGATCTCAGAGAGATTTCATGTTTCATTCTCACCATGAGCACATCTCTTTTTATCTTAAAGGAGTAACCTGAAAAGCTATACTTGTAGGATTTCTGTATCCAGGGGTGGGGGAAAAGGACTTATTTCTACAAGTTATGCTATTTATTGTAACATTTATAGTACACATATGGATGCAAACTTAGTTTCCCACTGTATAAATGAGTTTAAAACTAGAAACGATGCTGCTGCCAGTTTTTTTCTGTACAATCTAAAAAACCATTGCTTGTTTGGTGATTAGTAAGCTGGAAATTTATTAGGTAGGCTGCATTATTGGATGCATGTAGCCTGTCAAGTGGACTGATAGGTTCGTTGAAAATATATGCGAGGTACGAAAGTAAAATCCTAGAAAAAACAGCCCCAATAACTTGGGGAAAATTTAAAAATAGTCAGATTTACAAATAATCAATCAAAAATAGCAATAGTTTCAAAAGTAATCGAAATTTAGCCACTTTTCATGTAAAGATAAATCTGAACAAAAATACTGTTCAAAATCTGGAAAAAACTCTAGCATAATATACTGAAGTTACAACATATATACTGGAGTTCCAGCAAAGTATACCGGTCTAGCATAATATGCTGGATGTTCATACACAGGTGCTCGAATCTCTAGTATATTATGATGGAACTTTCCGCGTGTTGGAGTTCAAGCATAATATGCTGGAAGTTCATACATAGGTGCACTAAATTCCAGTATATTATGCTGGACCGGTCTCTGTTGCAGCAAAATAGTGGCTATTTTTCAATAACTTGGCAAATGCTGGCTATTTTTAAATGACCTGTCCGAAAACTAGCTAGCCCGTGCTATTTTTAACAATAACTTTGGCATAGGTTCAAGAGAAATTTTCAGAAATGACTATTGTTTAGTGGCTATTAACTTGCTATAGCTACCATTTACTTAATTACTTCCTATAGCTATGTGTTCACTTGTTACAGAGTGTATTTGATATATTCAAGCTACTGTATTCATGAACACAGTAGCAAAACTCGTCGGAAAACAAGGAAGTCCAGCTAAACATGAACTGTATTCATATGTATTTGCGAGTTGTATTCGTGAATACAACAACATAAATCTTCGAAAAATAAGGTCTTCAGCTATTTAAAAACGGTAGTGAATCAATTAACGCGACAGACTCGTAATATAACTCAACAAACTCAATTATAACACGCAAAATATATATTTCCAGTTATAGAAAATATTCTCAGTTGAAAAACACCCCAAAAACAGAGCAATCTTCAGAGATTCAATCCATCATTTCTTTTTGTAGTGGTATCTTTACTAAAATATTTTTTAGCGGTATATTTACAAATAGATTTATATATTGAAATTATATAATTATATTGTATCCAGTTAAATACATATAAATATATTGAATACATGAAGTATAGCAGGTCATCTACAATGCCAAACATATGAATACATACTGCAGATACATTTGAATACATATATACATCTGAATACATAAATTATATTAATTAAAAAAAATATACAAATACATTCTACACTACATTGAATACATACTGCTGAATATATATTGCTGGACAAAACAGTGAAATAAAGTGAAGCTTTGAAATTATATAATTACATTGAATACAGTAAATATATTGAAAAAAGTAGAAAAAACAAAACAGTGAATACAATGATACATGGAATACAACGAGATACATTGAATACAATGAAAATAAAGTATGTTTTCCCTTAACCCCTGAATCGTCATCCATAAATTTTCTTCTCTTTTCCGCATCAGGAAGTGTTGATTCGCTCGAAGATTTCTCAAATTGGGCTTGTTTCGATATCGGGTAACCCTCTTGTGAGTTGTTGAATCAGCAATTGGAGATGAAATTTCTAGTTTTCTGGTCAAAGCATAACAATGGTGATTATTTCTAAAAAATTAGCAAAGAGAAACAGAGAAGCAATGTACTAGCGAAAATCTGACAACTTTAACACTTACCACAATTTTTTGGAGCAAAAATATTTAAAAATTTCGCGAGACAATGGAGATGAATCAGTAGAGAATCGTGGTTGTATTCATGGAGAAGAGTCTGGAGAGATGGCGGAGAGAGATCGTGGTTTCTGAAGTTGTATACTATACGGTGGTCTTGTGAGAGAAATAACAAAAAGTAGGAGGGAGAAAAATATTACCCAGCTTATTTAATGGCTAAACGGGAAGAAGTGACCATAAATACATATTTTACAATAAAACCTAAAAAAGTAACTATAAAAAATAATATTTTAAAAAGATATTTATTTATAATAATTAAGGTGTAAGGCTTTGCTATAGTAGGTAAAATACCTTAGGTTCAATTCATTAGCCCATTTACACTAGTTAGATGAAATAAAAGCCCAATGACCCTGGCCCATAAATGGACTGTGTCGGCCTAATTGGGAACCAAATGCTTGAAAAGAGAGACAAGCTTGTGATTTAATCACAACTACATCGTAGTATTAGTTTTACTTTTAAACGTGGGATCTCGAATTTAGGCTATATTAAAAAATGTAGCTCAAAGCTACAGTATAAAGCAAGAAGATAAGTAGAATAAGAGAAGAAGAGATAACTTTCTTGTTTCATCAAGTGTTCAAGTATATCCCATATCACATTTCATGCCTCTATTTATACTATTACTTTGAAAATTACAAAAGGATTGTCTTAAACATGACATTAACCTTTGCGATCATATGGGAAGATCATGGGGAGATGTTATGGAGGTGTGGGAGTTATAATCATAAAAGTGATAAGTAGTGGGAGGTTATTTACATCATGGGTGAAAGTAGTGAACATCCACAATAACTATAGGTTTTACAACACTCCCCTTGGATGTCCAAAAATAGATAATATTCCTCGTTAAAACCTTACTAAGAAAACCCACGTGAGAAAAAATCTTAGTGAAGGAAAAAAAGTACACATGTCTCTAATACGCTTTATTTGTTGCCTTGTTAAAAATCTTACTAGGAAAATTCAGTGGGAGAAAACCTAGGCTAAGGGGAAAAAAGTACAGCACATATCTTACCCCCCCCCCCCCCCCCCCCCCAC
>ML374672.1:10739-86749 GCA_005239525.1 Nicotiana knightiana | reverse complement strand
CCCCATGAAAACATCACTTCATTTCTCGAATACGTCACATTCCAATCTTCTGTCTTAACTTCTCAAATGTGACGTTGGCAATGCCTTAGTGAACAGATCAACCAAATTTTCACATGAACGAACCTGTTGAACATTAATTTCACCATTTTGTTGAAGATCATGCGTGAAAAAGAACTTTGGTGTAATGTGCTTTGTTCTGTCTCCTTTGATATATCCTCCTTTCAGTTGAGTGATGCAAGCATCATTGTCTTCATATAGTATAGTTGGATTATCTTTTTTCATAAGAAAACTACACATTTCCTGAATATGTTGAGTCATTGATCTCAACCAAACACATTCCTGACTAGCTTCATGAATGACTATTATCTCAGCATGATTAGAAGATGTGGCAACTATTGTTTGTTTCATTGAACACCGTGATATAGTTTTACCTCCATATGTAAACAAATAGCCTGTTTGAGATCGAGCTTTCTGTGGATCAGACAAATAACCTGCATCAGCATAGCCAATCATTTCTGACTTGAATTCATTAGAATAGAACAATCCCATATCTAGAATTCCCCGAAAATATCTAAATATATGTTTAACACCATTCCAATGTCTTCTTGTTAGGGAGGAACTGAATCTTGCTAATAAGCTTACAATAAAAGCAATATCTGGTCGGGTATCGTTCGCAAGATACATCAGTCCTCAATTGCACTAAGTTATGGAGTTTCATCACCAACGAGCTCTTCGTCATTTTCTTGAGGCCGAAATGGATCATTATTTATGTCAAGCGATCTCACAACCATTGGGGTACTCAATGGATGTGCATTATCCATGTAAAATTGCTTTAACACCTTTTCAATGTATGTTGATTGATGGACAAAAATTCTATTTCTTACATGCTCAACCTGCAGGCCAAGACAAAATTTTGTCTTACCACATATCAAATTCTTTCTTCAAACACTTGTGACGACCGACAAGTCGTTTTAAGTATCTGCACTTTGCTCGGTATTTGAGGGCTCGAGTAAGTCCGTGTTATTTTATGGGACTTGTTGGTATGTTTGCACGTTGTCCTGAGGGGCTCGGGTATGTTTCGAATAGGTTTGGGTTGTGTTGCGCTCGTTTTTCTTATGTTTCGATATCGTTTTTCAAGCATAAATGATATTATATTGAACAAATAAGCTCCAATTTCTGTTTTTATGAAGCATTAGGTCCGTATCGTAATTACGGACCCTTAGAAAAAAGAATCTTCGAATTTGGATATCGTATGGGGATTTTATGGTCATTTTACTAAGAATTGGGTTGCTAGATTTTTTTCAGATTAATTACGAAATTACCACTGCCTTCGAATTTAAAAATCTGCACTATTTTCAATTATTGAAACTAACATATCTCCTTCAATATAAGATCAACTTGAGTGATTCAAGAGCCTAACTTGACTAGAATTTCACAAGGACTCCATTGGAGGCATAAAAAGTGAGTTTAGGGATCATTTGAAATAAGAAACGAGGCAGAATAGCTGGCAGAAAAAATATATAAAACAAGGGTTTGTTCAGTTGGTCATATTTTGAGTTGGGAAACCCGGATTTGGGCAATTTTCACCATATGGATTGGGGTAATTTTCTGTACTCAGTTTTGGTTATATTTCATGAATCCATTTTCGTTTTTAAGATCTAATTGATGATTTCAAAGTGAAATTTGGGGGTTTTGCCTAAAGTTTCATAAAGTAAATTTTAAGTTTTGAACATCGATTCGGAGTCGGATTTGAGTGAAATTAGTATGGATGGACTCATAATTTAATGGATTGTCGGATTTTGTGTGTTTTATTGGGTTCCGAGGTGCGGGCCTGGGTTGGGCTTTTTGGCGGATTTTGGGCCTTTGATTAAAGATTCGACCTTTTTCAATTGGGATCGGTTCCTTTAGCATTGTTTGATGTATTTGAGTTATTTTTGGTTAGTTTCGAGCCGTTCGGCGGTCGGAACGCGCGAGATGATATTTTTGGACCATCGCTTGGCTTGCTCGGTATTGTAATTGACTTGTTCGAGGTAACTGTTTTGCCTAATTTTATTGAGAGAATTTTTCCTCCTATTTGTCATTGTTTGCTACATACGGGGGTGATACATATGTGAGGTGACGGGCGTATATGTATGTGCCAGGGTTAATCATGCTCGGGGATAACTTATGTTATAATTGTGTCTTGTAAAATTTCATAACCTTGTTGCTTCATGCCTCACTTGACTTCTAGATATTAAGAACGTAGTGTAAAATGTTAGAGTCGAGACTTAGCCTAATATAGCTTAATCAATGTGATGGAAATTCTTAGGATACATTGATGTGTTTAATTCGGCCATCTCTATGCATAATTGTTAATACGTTGCTATGACCGATATTTTTTTAGATGCTAGATTTCATACTTGTGTTGTTGATAAATTTTGAGATTTGTGGAAGTACTTGAATTATATGGCCCTTGAGCGTTTCATTGAATCATTGTTGGCTTGTAAAGAAGTAATTGAGAACTTGTTTGGAATATTCGTTGATCACTCTCCTCGATGTTATATATACTTCCTGACTTGCCATTTTATTGATATTCATATGCTTGGTGAGGAAGAGTGTAAAGCGTGAAGGGTGATGCCGTGCCATTTTATATTCATTATCATGTGAGGAAGAGTGTAAAGCATGGAGGGTGATGCCGTGCCATTTTATATTCATTATAATATGAGGAAGAGTGTAAAGCACGAAGGGTGATGTCGTGCCATATTATTGAGAGTAAAATCATGAAGGGTGATGCCGTGCCATATTATTGAGATTAAAAGCACGAAGGGTGATGTTGTGCCATGTCATTTGTGAGTAAAAGCACGAAGGGTGATGCCGTGCCATTGCATTTATACTTTTATACTTTTGTATCATTGTGAGGTCATGGCACAAAGGGTGTTTCCGTGCAAGTGAGGACGAGAGACATGCATCATGTTATGATAATCTTTTCTTGTATATATCTTCATGTCTTACCTTGAATTATTACTGCAGTATTTTTGGTTCTTATGTGACTTGTCGTCACTGTTCTGTCCTCATTCTCTATCTAAATCGTTGTTGTGTTGCCTATGACTTCTATTTATTTAACTTGTAAACATCATACTTACTTTCTGCTGTTATGATTGCATGCATGTCATATCTGTTTTGCTGCACTTAGGCACGAGTCTTCTCCCATGTTGGCCATTCATGCTTTATTGTTGCATTATCAAGAACATGCACCCCTCTCCCCTCCTCTTATTTGTTATGTCCATCTCCACGCCTCCGTCATGCTAGTTAGATGAAATTATAACCTTTTCCCTAATTGTGGTCATTAATTCTATGCTCTCTACTTAGCCTGTTAGTGATGTTCGTCTGTACATTTCCGTTTATTATTACTGCTTGCATATTCCCTTCCTTGTCATTTCTATTATCGGTATTTCTATCATTTGGTTGGTACTATTTTACGCATATATGATGAGGATAAGATAAATGCACGAAGGGCGTTGCCGTGCCGCTAGATTTGATGTCTTGAGTACTTCTTTCACACTATGAAAGTTTTGAGGCAATTGTTGTGGTTCATGGGCTTTCGTTCTAAAGAAAGGGCCGGTTAAGATGTTGGAAACTGTTGAATTGTGATTCTTTTTGGTACTATTTTATTGTTTTGTACTGTTGCATTGTGTACTCTATTTTATTATTCTGTCGCATAGTTCTATTGCTAATTTACATTATAGTGTTTATTAAAGAGCATATTTTAACTAAAAGCCTCGTCACTACTTCGACGGGGTTAGTCAAGATACTTACCAGTACATGGGGTGAGTTGTACTGATACTGCACTTCTGCACACTCTGTGCAGACTATTGGAGCGGAGCTGTTGAAGAAGTCGGGGGTTGACCCTGAAGATGTTCGTGTCTGGATAAAACTTGCCATCAGTCTTTGGTAGTTTTAGACATTATTAATCTGTTCATGTAGTTTTCAAACATATCGTATGATTATTTATATTTACTTTGTAAATCCTAAATCCTAGAAACTCATGATTCATACTACCAGTTCTTGGGTAACTTTGTAATAGTTCAGATAAATTAAAAAAATCCTATTTTAATTTCCTATAAGTTCATTTGATTTGGATCTTTTGTTAATTGGATTTCCTAGCGGGTCAAGTTAGGTGCCATCATGACCTGTGATTTTTGGGTCGTGACAACACTCTACAGCCTTTGAAAGCTCTTTAGAAGTTCCAATGATATTCAAGTCATGGACATAAACAACGATGATGATAAATTCAGATCCAGACCTCTTAATAAAGACACAAGGGCAAATAGGGTCATTTTTATACCCTTCCTTTAGCAAATACTCGCTAAGACGATTGTATCATATTCTCCCTGATTGCTTCAATCCGTATAAGAATTTGTGAAGCTTTATTGAACAAGTTTCCCTTGAACTTTTATGTGCTTCAGGAAATTTAACTCCTTCAGGGATTTTCATAAAAAATTCATTGTCCAGGGAGCCATATAAGTAGGTTGTGACAACATCCATCAACCGGATATCAAGCTTTTCGTGGACTGCAAGATTTATTAGATACCTGAAGGTAATTGAATCTACCACAGGAGAATATGTCTCCATATAACCAATGCCAGGCCTTTGTGAAAACTTTTGTGCAACAAGTCGTGCTTTATATCTTACGATTTCACCTTTCTTATTTTATTTTCGCACAAAAATCCATTTGTGCCCCACTGTCTTAACATTCAGGCGTTCGGACTACTGGTTAGAAAACTTTACGTTTTTCGAGTGAAGCCAATTCCTCTTGAATTGCGTTTTTCCATTTTGGCCAATCATTTCTTTGTCTACATTCATCGACAGATTTTGGCTCAAGATCCTCATCTTGTTGCATTATGTCAATTGCAACATTATATGCAAAATTGTTGTTAACAACAACGTTATTTCAGTTCCACCTTTTTCCCGTAGAGACATAACTTATTGAGATCTCTTCATTTTCATCATTTCCAGGTACTAGAACCTCTTGTGAGGTCGTATCAATTACTATGTCTTTATGTTCCTCTTGAGCAATTGCCTCTATGCTATGATCAACTTGATCATTTGCTCCTTTCCTTTTTCGGGGATTTTTATACTTGGAACCAATTGGTCTACCACGTTTAAGGTGTGTCTTAGACTCATTTGCATTATCATATTGTCCAGATGGGACATCAACTCGAATTGGAGCATTTACAGTTGGAATATGCGATTTAGTAACCCGTGAAAGGTTAGTAAATGCATCTGGAAATTGATTTGCAACATTTTGCATATATATGATCTTTTGAACTTCTTGTTCACATTGATTTGTACGAGGATCCAAATGATATAGAGATAATACGTTCCAATATATCTCTTTTTCTAGCCATTTATTTTCTCCCCCTAAAAAAATTGGAAAAATTGATTCATTAAAATGACAATCAACAAATCTGGCTACAAACAAATCTCTTGTCATATGCTCCCGATATTTAATAATAGAAGGAGATTCATAACCAACATATACTCCCAACCTTCTTTGTGCATTGTGGTGGAGCAATTGGAACATATACCGCACATCCAAAAATTCTTAGATGGGAAATATTTGGCTCCTGACTAAAATCCAACTGTAATGGGGAGACTTCATGATAACTGGTTGGACTTATGCGCACAAGTGCTGCTGCATGCAAACTAACATGTCCCCACACTGAAAGGGGAAGTTTTGTCCTCATTAGCAATGATCTAGCTATTAATTGGAGGTGTTTAATCAATGATTCCGCTAGACCATTTTGAGTATGAACATGAGCAACTAGATGCTCAACTTTTATTCCAGTGGCCATACAATAATCAGTAAAGGCCTGAGATGAAAATTCACCAGCATTATTAAGACGAATTATCTTAATTGCATAATCTGAAAATTGTGCTCTTAACCTTATTATTTGGGCCAACAATCTCGCAAATGCCATATTACGAGTTGACGATAAGCACACATGTGACCATCTTGTAGATGCATCTATCAAGACCATAAAATACTTGAATGGTCCACATGGAGGGTGTATAGGCCCACATATATCACCCTGTATACGTTCCAAAAATGCAGGGGATTCAATCCCAACTTTAGTTGTTGATGGTTTAGTAACCAATTTTCCTTGAGAACAAGAAGCACAAGAGAATTCCTTAAATTGAAGAATCTTCTTGTTCTTCAATATGTGCCCATTTGAATTCTCTATTATTCTGCACATCATGTTAGAACCGGGATGGTCTAACCAATCATGCCAAATGATAAAATCATTAGAAATAGTAAATATTTTGTTTACTATGGCATATGATTCAACCACACCAATGTTTGTGTGGTTCAATCCAGAAAAAAATACGGGTAATTTTTCGTGCACACATTTTTTCCTCGCTTTTATTGTAGTAATATAAAGGTATTCAACCTTTCCTACATTAGAGGTCTCAACATGATAGTCATTTTGGCGAATAGCTTTGAAACTCAACAAGTTTATTTGAGACTTACTACAATACAATGCATTATTCATAGTTAATATCGTTCCTCCAGGTAGTAATAAGGCCGCTCTTCCAGAGTCCTCAATTAACTTTGTATTACTAGATATTGTATTAACATATGCCTTTCATAACCAAATAAGAGTTCGATTTCTTTTCTCTTAATATTGTGTGAGTTGTAGCACTATCCAAAAGTCATAAATATTCATTACTCATCTTACATCCAATTGAAGACTGTGAAATTTTATTTTCTTCATAAAAAAAATAAAAGTACACCATGAGAAATACGGAAAAAACTAACAATAAACGTACGATAACTTAAGTACTACTTGAACATAAAAACTACTTTAAAATGAGAGGAAAAAATACTGAAAATAAAAATAACAACATAATTGCATTTCCCAGTAAAATAATCAATTTAGTTTTGATCTCCAAAGAAGTCTTCAACTTCCAAATGAGTAAGATAATCGAGGACTTCAAAATCATCATCATTCAAAGTAAGATTTGCCTCGACATTATCATCATTTTTGTATGAAGGTCCTGCCTCAAAATCATTTTTAAAGGTCAAATGAGACTCCACTGGGGCATTAGCAGAAGATACTCCAACATTATTTGCCTTTCTTTTGATGGAGTTTTGATAAATCCTGACAAAATGCTCAGGTGCACGACATTCATTTTTCGAATGACCTTTCATACCACAGAGGTGGCAGTTACCTCTTGAAGGATTGTTTTGAGAACACATATTGTTCTCTTGTTTTCCATGACCACCACGATGACGACCATTATATTTTTCTTACCATTTCCATGCCTACATACATTCATATGGTGTCTTTTTCCAGGCTTATCACGTCTAAATGCCATATTCATTTCAGGAAGCGGAGTTGATCCTGTGGGATGAACTTCATGATTTTTCAGCAAATGGGTATTATGTTGCTCAGCCACCAGAAGGCTTGAGATCAATTCAGAATACATTTTATAACCCCTTTCACGGTATTGCTGTTGTAGTACCATATTTGAGGCATGAAAAGTCGTAAGCGTCTTTTCCAACAAATCCTCATCATTCATAACATCCCCACATAATTTCAACTGGGAAGTTATTCGAAATACATCAAATTTATACTCATTTACAGTCTTAAAATCTTGCAACCGTAAGTGCATCCACTCATATCGAGCCCTTGGCAATACCATAGCCTTAAGGTGATCATAACTTTCCTTCAGGCCAGTCCATAATTCAAGTGGATCTGTCACTGTTAAATATTCAAACTTCAAACCTTCATCCAAATGATGACGAAGGAAAATCATGGCCTTCGCTTTGTCCTGGCTCGATGCCTCATTACCTTGAGTAATGGTGTCACTAAGGCCTTTAGCGGCTAAGTGAATCTTAGCATCGAGAACCCATGATAGGTAATTCTTTCCAGAAATATCAAGTGCCACAAATTCAAGCTTTGACAAATTTGACATAGTGAATGTGTACGGCCAAAATCGGGGAGTCCGATTTTAGGACCGTTGTGGCACCCCATGACTGACCTCGAAGAGCCCGAAGTGGAACTCACTGTTCGACCCCGAGGTGTATCCCTCGGGGAAGCACATCGAAGGCTCATTATGCTCAACCCCGGTACAGTATAAATCGGTGATCATTATGGAAAGGCGGGAAATTCACAAGGGAACGTGGCTAGAGCTGACCAAGTGTGCAAGAATAGTACAAGTCTGTACCAAGCCATTAAATGGCTGTACCACCTGTATTTATTTGTAATAATTACACATGTACTATGATGGGATTTTCCCTCCTATATAAAGGGGATCCTTGTCTTTTTTTTTTTTGAACAGTTGATATAAAATACAACAAGAACATTCTTTGCCTTCTTAACATACTCAACATTTGTTCTACGGATTTATTGCCTTTCATTTATTGTGTTCAATAATTATTCTTCATTTATTGATCATAAAGGGTTATCCTTTAGGCCCTCCGTACTGTTATTCCTCCATCGACCGTTCCCTGTTATGCTTTATAGCTCGACCTCGAGGCCCTACTTCGGCTAGCTTGAGACTCCGTTTGGTAACAACTTGGTTTGCATATTGCTATTTCCCTTTACTCTTATCTTATTTTCTTAGCTCACACCTAGAATCTATTGCCTAACAACTAGCATAAAATTAAATCACATATTTTTGGAACCACAAAATCAAATATAATTATCATTACCATTTTCAAGGTAAACAATTTGGCGCCCACCGTGGGGCTAAAAATAATAGTGATTGTTTTAGTGATGGTTTTCCAAAAACACACTTTATTCTTCACACTTTTTCTTGTCCAAGGATCTTTGATTTCAGGCCAAAAAAATGTCTAACTCAGTGAATGCACACGAAAACAATGCTCCTGAGGATCATGGAGAGAATGGTGTAGCTGTTTCAGGTGCCGGTGTACCACTGTAACACCCTGGGGTGGCACCAACACCAATCCCCATGGATGTGGGCTCACGCAATGCCCAACATGTTGATATAAGTTCTTATACTGACATAAGTGCACACCAGGAAAACCAACATGAAGCACGGAAAACTTCAGCTCGGGAGGAAAGATAAGTTAGCCTTCATGTCATTTTTGAAATGTTACAGGCGCAACAAGTGGCTATTGCTCAGCTACAAAGCCAATAAAAAACCCCAAGCACAGAATCGTCAGAAACGGCTCCTCAAGCCGAGTAGGCATCGGAAAGTTTCAGCAACAACGGATCAGCATCTGACCCCGCTATTATGAATCAGGCGAAAAGAGGATAGAAGCTAACGACAAAAAGGTGGGGACCTATAACTCGAGTATTGATCAGATCCCGGTGCCCCCCCAATTTTGAAGGGTGTAGATGCAAAAAAGTTTGTGCAAAATCCATTCCCATCAAGCGCGGCTCCAAAGCCCATCCCGAAGAAGTTCAGAATGCCCGATCTCCCGAAATATAACGGGACCTCAGACCCCAATGAGCATATTACTGCCTATAATTGTGCTGTGAAAGGGAACGACTTGAAATATGACGAGATTGAGTTCGTTCTATTGAAAAAATTTGGAGAAACGCTATCAAAAGGTGACTATGATGTGGTATCATAACTGTAACGACCCGGCCTGTCATTTCGAGAGTTTAGCCCGTTTCCCACATTTCGGCTTCATTTCTTGTGTGGTTCATCTCTTTTGTGTGGATTTGGGTTGGTTGACTAGGGTTCAGAGTGGACATGGTGAAAAATGAGACACTTAGTCTCTTAAGTTGGCTTATAGTTAAAAAAGTCAACTGGAAGTTGACTATTGGGTAAACGAACTCGGAATATGGATTTTATAGCTCGGATAGCTTCTTTAGGTGATTTGGAACCTAGAAGTGTATTTGGAATGAAGTTTTGATGTCCGGTGTAGAATTAGGCTTGAATTGGCAAAAGTTAGTTTTTGGCGATTTCCGGTCGGCAGGGGAAAATATGCTATCGGGGTCGGAATGGAATTCCGGAAGTTGGAATAGGTTCATAATGTCATTTTGGATATATGTGCAAATATTCAGGTCAATCGGATGTGTTTTGGATGGTTTCGGAATCCTTGGTGAAATTTAGAAGTTTCAAAGTTCATAGGCTTGAATTTGGGGTGATTTTAGCGTTTTTGCGTTGTTTTTGGTGTTTTGAAGGGTCGACTAGGTTTGAGTGAGGTTATGGGAATTGTTGGTATTTTTGGTTGGGGTCCCGAGGGGCTCGGGATGATTTCGGATGGCCATCGGGGAGTTTTGAAGAGTGAAAAGGTTGCTGGTGGGAAGTCTTCTGATGTTTCCGGACCTGCGGATAGGGGACCGCAGGTGCGAGCCCGCAGAAGCGAACAAGGCTCCGCAGATGCATAAATTGGCTGGGTCAGTGAAGGTCGCAAATGCGGACGTGGGGCCGCACCTGCGGAGTCGCAGGTGCGGAGGATATGTCGTAGGTGCGGAAATGGCCTTTAAGTGAATTCTTACAGGTGCGCACTTAGGACCGTAGGTGCGGGTCCGCAGGTGCGAGAAAAGGACCGCAGGTGCGGTCATCGCTGGGCAGATTCTATAAAAAGAACCCTTAGCGAATTTTGGTCATTCTTTCACCATTCTTATTTGGGTTTGAAGATTTTGAAGGGTTTTTGAAAAGGGAAATCGATAGTTCTTCATTGAGGTAAGGATTTTGAACTTAAAACACGTTTATATGTGATTAAAGATCTGATTAATGGCAAAAATTGGGGAAAATAGTGCTAAAAATAGGTAATTAGGGCTTGTGATTTAGAGACCTTAAAATGAAAATTTGAGGGGTCATTTGGACTCCGACTTAAGTGTTCTTGGTATGTATAGACTCGTGGGAGGATGAGGATTCTTGTGGTGTAAATTTATCAAGTTCCGAGACGTGGACCCTCGAGTTTGACCAATTTCGGGATCTTCGAGTAATTTTGACAAACTTTGATTGGGTTTGTTCCTTGGCATATTATAATGGTATAAATCTGTTTTTTGGTAGATTTGGAGCACTTGGAGGCCGAATCTAGAGGCAAAGGCACTGCAGAGTAATATTATAGCCGGTTTTGAGGTATGTAACGTTTCTAAACTTTGTTCTGAGGGTTCGAAGCCCCGAGCTAAATGATTTATGACTATAATTGAGGTGACGCACATACCAAGTGACGTGCGTGGGCCGAGTATTTGTGCCCTAGCTCATCTCATGGCATTTTTTTAGCAGCTATTATTGATCGATATCCGCACTTCTATTAATATAGTAATTGTGAACCTGTTAGAAATCATGTTAAGTATAAATGCTAGGCTTCACGCCGAAAATGCTGAGACCTGAGTGGTCGCATATTACTATCTCATTTTGTGATTATTTGGTTGCATATACTCAGTCCTGTTATAGCATCACTTCATACCTCAGTCTCAATATTGTTAATTATATGCCTACTTATCATTGTTTCGGGTTGATGGGTGTATCTGTGATCCATGTGAGTGAGACTGAAGAGTAATGACTGAGTGAGGCCGAGAGCCTGTTATTGAGATAGTTATGAGATCGGACTGCACACCGTAGTGACACTTAAATCATGCCTTCGTTGGATTGATATAGCGCTTGGGCTACTAAGGCCCCTCCGGAGTCTTTACACCCTCAGTGAGCGCATTGATGTTGAGGGATGGAGTTTCCCTGGGCATGGATCATGTCCGAAGTGGATGTTATGTGAGGGATGGATCATCCCTGGACATGGATCTTGTCCGAGTGTTGTATTCTAGAGATGAGCTGTCTCTGTGGGGTGGATTGGCCTTTTTCCTCAGTACGGAGTGACTATGGTCACCGATGATTATGCACCTTCCGGGATGGACGTTCCCTGGGCTTGAGATCCATATACGGTACTGAGTGGACTACTGTGTGAGGGTTGTGAGCACTATGTGCATATCCACACTGGTTTCATACATTTTTTCTTTATGATGGCATGTAGAGTATACTGGCATACTTGGCATATTTACTCATTCTGATAAGTTGTTAGCATGTCTAATTTCTGTATATTGTCTGTTGATAATTCTGAGGTTTAGTCTGTCACAACCTCTCAGCCCATAGGTTGGGTTCGTTACTTTTGAGTTGGTGTACTCACGTTACCCCCTGCACCTTGTGTGCAGATCCAGGTACACCGGGACCCGGTAGTGGATATTGAGCAGCTGTCATAGTTTCATTGGAGTTGTCGAGGTAGCAGCTAGTGATCACGACCTCGTCTTCTCTTTCTTATTCTACCTGTTGTTCTTTATTTTGAGACTATGTTGTCCATTTCTCCTTTTCCTTACTTTATGTTATCATGACTAAGTGACACCGGATCCGGGGTTGGAGATTTTAAATTTTGTTCCATATTGTTTCAAAACTTCAGATTATTAGTATTATCAATAATTTCGTTTAAAATTGTATTTTTACTGGAACTTGAATTTAGCTTAGATAAAATGGGCGGCTTGCCTGGTTTTACGACAGGCGCCATCATGACTCCGAAATCGGGTCGTGACAAGTTGGTATTAGAGCTCTAGGTTAAATAGGTCTCACCAGTCATGAGCAGGTTTATTAGAGTCTTGCGGATCGTTATAGAGACGTCTGTACTTATCTTCGAGAGGCTACAAAACCCTTAGGAAAAATTCCACATTATTGAATTCTATCGTGCGACTCTTTTGAATTCTGGAACTAAACTTCTGTTGTTTTCATTCTCTCACAGATGGTGAGGACTCGTGCTACCGATCGTGGTGATGAGACACCAGCAGGACCAGCTGGAGTCGAGGCCATGACAGAGGGAGGGGTGCAGCCTGCTCAGCAGCGGGGGAAGTACCTGTGGACCCTCCCACTGCTCAATATCAGGTCCCCGTAGTTGAGATCCCAGCGGGACAGGCTCAGGCACCAGCAGTGCCCATTGTGATTCCGGGCCTTCAGGAGACCCTAGCCCAGATTTTGACGGTGTGCACCAGCCTGGCATAGGTCGTCTCCTTGTCTACTGTTGCTACTTCTCAGGCCGGGGGAGGCACTCAGACTTCAGATGCCTGGACACCTGAGCAGGTTACTCGGGGGCTTCAGACACCGGGGACAATTCCAGTCTAGACGGTTGCCCCAGCCCAAAATTTTGTGGTCCTAGCTTTGGCAGATGACGAACAGTGCAGGTTAGAGAGGTTTAGTAGACTTCAGCCTCCGATTTTTAGTGGTACTGAGGGAGAGGATGCCCAGGGTTTTTTGGACAAGTGTCAGAGGATCCTTTGCACAACAGGGATACTGGAGGCTAGTGGGGTCCCATTTACTACCTTACAGTTCGCAGGAGCTACACTCGCTTGGTGGGAGGCCTATGAGAGGCGTAGACCTGATGATGAAGCGCCCCTTACCTGGCGTCAGTTCTCCATTCTGTTCTTGGAGAAGTATATACCGCAGTCCCGCAGGGAGGAGCTACGCAGGGAGTTCGAGCAGTTGCGCCAGGAGGACATGACTGTGATGCAGTATGAGATGAGGTTCTTCGAGTTGGCCCGTCATGCTATTTGGTTAGTTCCCACGGATCGGGAGAGGATCAAGAAGTCCGTTGATGGCCTCACTTATCAGCGTCGGATATTTCTGACCAGGGAGAGGGTATCTGGCGCTTCTTTTGAGGAGGTGGTTGACATTGCCAGAGAGATTGAGTCGATTCGCCGCCAAGAGTGGATTGAGAGGGAGGCCAAAAGGTCTCGAGGATCTGGGAGTTTTGGTGGGGTTCCTTCAGGGGGGAAGCCTCAGCTCGGCAGAGACCGTACATTCAAGAAAGCTCAACCATGTCGCTCAGGTTATCGTGGTGGATCAGTTGGTCATCCACCGCATAGTTCGCATCAGGTGCACCCATCTTTCAATGCCTTGCAAGCTCAGACTTCATCTTGGACACAATCGGTTCAGAGTTCTTCTATGCCTGGTTCTTCTAGTGGTTATTCTTGTACTAGGGGTTCCCTTCAGTCCCCAGTGCCATTCTCTAAGAGAGGTTGCTTTGAGTGTGGAGATGTGGGACATATCAAGAGGTTTTGTCCCCGTCTTGCGAGAGGTACTTATCAGTAGAGGAGTCAGCCCGCCGCTTCAGACTCTGTAGCTGCATCGCCCACCCAGGTAGCTAGAGGTGGGGGTCAGGCAGGTAGGGGCCGATATAGAAGAAGAGGTCGATCCAGTGGTGATTAGGCCCGATTTTATACACTTTCATCCAGACCGGATGTGATGGATTTTGATGCCGTGATCCCAGGTATTGTTTAAGTTTTTCACGAGAAGCTTCAATTTTTATTTGATTCCGATTTTCATAGTCACATGTTCATCATATTTTTTCCTCATTCTCTGGATACGCCCCGTGAATCTTTTGTTATATCTTTTCATGTGCTCGCCCTTGTGGGTGATGTTGTTGTTACGGACCGCGTGTGTCAGTTGTGTGTGGTACCTATTGGGGGTGTGGAGACCTGGGTCGATGTGGACTTTCTGAGTATGGTCGGTTTCGACGTAGTTTGATCAGATAAATAATGATACTTTTAGGTATGACTTGATGTAGGTGTTTTGCACCGAATATGATTGTTTGACTCCGTAGAACTATTGTGAGGGTATCAATTTATGGTTAAAGGGTTTATCTGTGCTCCAGGCTGATCTAGGGGTTACCCGTACCTGCTTCGGGGAGCGGCGATTCGTTGGTTTTAGGCACACATGGTGCGGTTATGTTGTGGTCTTCTAGAGGAGTTGATTAAGGTAAAGTATCTGAGTATCATAGAGTTTGGACGTATGAGTTGTGTTCTTTCAGATTCGTGTGATTTGGTTCGGCTGTGTGTGAGGAATTCTTAGCATTGCATTGTGATGTTACTCGTTAATAATGAGAGCCGATTCTCTTGTTTGGTGTCATTTCTCATGTTTGGTATATTTGAGGTGTTATAACGGGTCTATGTTCGATGTCGGGTTTATTACCGGCATTTGGGTGGCTTAGGCGTCTGTTGTTATTTGATCTTATCATTAGGAGTGTTCAAGATAGGTGATATACCATGTGACGTCGTCTTGAGTTATGAATCTGGTTGGGTACAACATGTTCAGGTATATACGGTGTGTGGAGGCGTGATTCTAATCTTGTAGATGAGTTCTGACGTGGAATTAGGGTTCTAAGGCGTAGGGATCAGGTTGGATATAGTGGCATTCGAATGTGTTGTGTTACTAGATCGATACGGGGTAGGGTGACATGGGGTCACCCCCGGGTATGTGCATGGTAATATTATTCGGCAGTTTGATGGATTTTGGAACAACTCTTGGCACGTTCGAGGACGAACGTTTGTTTAAGAGGGGGAGAATGTAACGACTCAGCCGGTCGTTCCGAGAGTTTAGCCTATTTCCCCCATTTCGGCTTCATTGCTTGTGTGGTTCATATTTTTTGTGTGGCGTTGGGTTGGTTGACTCGGGTTCAGAGTGATCATGGTGAAAAATGAGACACTTAGTCTCTTAAGTTGGCCTTATAGTTAGAAAAGTCAACCGGAAGTTGACTATTGGGTAAATGACCCCGGAATGCAGATCCAGGTACACCGGGACCCGGTAGTGGATATTGAGCAGCTGTCAGAGTTTCATTGGAATTGTCGAGGTAGTAGCTGGCGATCGCGACCTCGTCTTCTCTTTCTTATTCTACCTGTTGTTATTTATTTTGAGACTATGTTGTCCATTTTTCCTTTTCCTTACTTTATGTTATCATGACTAAGTGACACCGGATCCGGGGTTGGAGTTTTTAAATTTTGTTCCATATTATTTCAAAACTTCAGATTATTAGTATTATCAATAATTTCGTTTAATATTGTATTTTTACTGGAAATTGAATTTTGCTTAGATAAAATGGGTGGCTTGCCTGGTTCTACGACATGCGCCATCACGACTCCGAAATCGGGTCGTGACAAGTTGGTATCAGAGCTCTAGGTTAAATAGGTCTCACCCGTCATGAGTAGGTTTATTAGAGTCTTGCAGATTGGTACGGAGACGTCTGTACTTATCTTCGAGAGGCTACAAAACCCTTAGGAAAAATCCCACATTATTGAATTCTGTCGTGCGACTCTTTTGAATTCTGGAACTAAACTTCTGTTGTTTTCATTCTCTCACAGATGGTGAGGAGTCGTGCTACCGATCATGGTGATGAGACACCACTAGGACCAACTGGAGTCGAGGCCGTGGCAGAGGGAGGGGTGCAGCCCGCTCAGCAGCGGGGGCAGTACCTGTGGACCCTCCCGCTGCTCAATATCAGGTCCCCATAGTTGAGATCCCAGCGGGACAGGCTCAGGCATCAGCAGTGCCCATTGTGATTCCGGGCCTTCAGGAGACCCTAGCCCAGATTTTGATGGTGTGCACCAGCCTGGCATAGGCCGTCTCCATGTCTACTGTTGCTACTTCTCAGGATGGGGAAGGCACTCAGACTCCAGATGCCCGGACACCTGAGCACGTTACTCGGGGGCTTCAGCAATTCTAGTCTAGCCGGTTGCCCCGACCCAAGATTTTGTGGTCCTAGATTTGGCAGATGACGAACAATGCAGGTTAGAGAGGTTTAGTAGACTTCAGCCTCCGATTTTTAGTGGTACTGAGGGCGAGGACGCCCAGGGTTTTTTGGACAAGTGTCAGAGGATCCTTTGCACAACAGGAATAATTGAGGCTAGTGGGATCCCATTTACTACCTTACAGTTCGCACGAGCTGCACTCGCTTGGTGGGAGGCCTATGAGATGCATAGACCTGCTGATGCAGCGCCCCTTACCTGGCGTCAGTTCTCCATTCTGTTCCTGGAGAAGTATATACCGCAGTCCTGCAGGGAGGAGCTACGAAGGGAGTTCGAGCAGTTGCGCCAGGAGGACATGACCGTGATGCAATATGAGATGAGGTTCTTCGAGTTGCATCATGCTATTTGGTTAGTTCCCATGGATCGGGAGAGGATCAGGAGGTTCGTTGATGGCCTCACTTATCAGCGTCGGATATTTCTGACTAGGGAGAGGGTATCTGGCGCTTATTTTGAGGAGGTGGTTGACATTGCCAGAGAGATTGAGTCGATTCGCCGCCAAGAGTGGATTGAGAGGGAGGCCAAAATGTCTCTAGGATCTGGGAGTTTTGGTGGGGTTCCTTCAGGGGGGCAGCCTCAGCCCGCCAGAGGCCGTCCATTCAGGCAAGCTCAGCCATGTCGCTCAGGTTATCGTGGTGGATCAGTTGGTCATGATCCGCACAGTTCGCATCAGGTGCACCCATATTTCAATGCCCTATAAGCTCAGAGTTCATCTTGGACACCATCGGTTCAGAGTTCATCTATGCCTGGTTCTTCTAGTGGTTATTCTTGTGCTAGGGGTTCCCTTTAGTCCCCAGTGCCATTCTTCGAGAGAGGTTGCTTTGAGTGTGGAGATGTGGGCCATATCAAGAGGTTTTGTCCCCGTCTTGCGAGAGGTACTTATCAGTAGAGGAATCAGCCCGCATCTTCAGACTCAGTAGTTGCACCGCCCGCCAGGCAGCTAAAGGTGGGGGTTAGGCAGGTAGGGGCCGATATAGAGGGGGAGGTCGATCCAGTGGTGATTAGGCCCGATTTTATACACTTTTAGCCAGACTGGATGCGATGGCTTCTGATGCCGTGATCCCAGGTATATTTTCAGTTTTTCACAAGAAGCTTCAATTTTTATTTGATTTCGATTTTTCATAGTCACATGTTCATCATATTTTCTTCCCCATTCTCTGGATACACCCCGTGAATATTTTGTTATATCTGTTCATGTGCTCGCCCTTGTGGGTGATGTTGTTATTACGGACCGCGTGTGTCAGTTGTGTGTGGTACCTATTTGGGGTCTGGAGACCCGGGTCGATGTGGCATTTCTGAGTATGGTCGGTTTCGACGTAGTTTGATCAGATAGATGATGATACTTTTAGATATGACTTGATGTAGGTGTTTTGCACCGAATCGGATTGTTTGACTCCATAGAACTATTGTGAGGGTGTCAATTTATGGCTAATGGGTTTATCTCTGCTCCAGGATGATCTAGGGGTTACCCGTCCCTGCTTCGGGGAGCGACAATTCGTTGGTTTCAGGCACACATGGTGCGTTTCTTTTGTGGTCTGCTAGAGGAGTTGATTAAGGTAAAGTATCTGAGTATCATAGAGTTTGGACGTATGAGTTGTGTTCTTTCAGATTCGTGTGATTTGGTTCGGCTGTGTGTGAGGAATTCTTAGCATTTCATTGTGATGTTACTCGTTAATAATGAGAGACGGTTCTCTTGTTTGGTGTCATTTCTCATGTTGGGTATATTTGAGGTGTTATAACGGGTCTTTGTTCGATGTCGGGTTTATTACCGGCATTTGGGTGGCTTGGGCGTCTGCTGTTATTTGAGCTTATCATTAGGAGTGTTCAAGATAGGTGATATACCATGTGACGTCGTCTTGAGTTATGACTCTGGTTGGGTACAACATGTTCAGGTATATACGGTGTGTGGAGGCATGATTCTAATCTTGTAGATGAGTTCTGACATGGAATAAGGGTTCTAAGGCGTAGGGATTAGGTTGGATATAGTGGCATTCGAATGTGTTGTGTTACTAGATCGATGTGGGGTAGGGTGAAATGGGGTCACCCTCGGGTATGTGCATGGTAACGTTATTCGGCAGTTTGATGGCTCTTGGAACAACTCTTGGCACGTTCGAGGATGAACGTTTGTTTAAGAGGGGGAGAATGTAACGACTCGGCTGGTCGTTCTGAGAGTTTAGCCCGTTTCCCCCATTTCGGCTTCATTGCTTGTGTGGTTCATCTCTTTTGTGTGGCGTTGGGTTGGTTGACTTGGGTTCAGAGTTGTCATGGTAAAAAATGAGACACTTAGTCTCTTAAGTTGGCCTTATAGTTAGAAAAGTCAACCGAAAGTTGACTATTGGGTAAACGACCTCGGAATATGGATTTTATAACTCGGATAGTTTCGTTAGGTGATTTGGAACTTAGAAGTGTGTTCGGAATGAAGTTTTGATGTCCGATGTAGAATTAGGCTTGAATTGGCAAAAGTTAGTTTTTAGCGATTTCCGGTCAGCAGGGGAAAATAGGCTATCGGTGTCGGAATGGAATTCCGGAAGTTAAAACAGGTTCGTAATGTCATTTTGGATATGTGTGCAAATTTTTAGGTCAATCGGATGTGTTTTGGATGGTTTCGGCATCCTTGGTGAAATTTAGAAGTTTCAAAGTTCATAGGCTTGAATTTGAGGTGATTTTAGTGTTTTTGCATTTTTTTTGGTATTTTGAAGGCTCGACTAGGTTTGAATGAGGTTATGGGAATTGTTGGTATTTTTGGTTGGGGTCCCCATGGGGTCGGGATTATTTTTGATGGCCATCGGGGAGTTTTGAAGAGTGAAAAGGTTGTTGGTGTGAAGTATTCTGATGTTTCCGCACCTGCGGATAGGGAACCGCAGGTGCGAGCCCGCAGAAGTGGCAGATGCGAAAATTGGCTGGGTGAGTGAAGGTCGCAGATGCAGACGTGGGGCCGCACCTGCGGAGTCGCAAGTGCGGAGGATATGTCGTAGGTGCGGAAATGTCCTTTAAGTGAATTCTTACAGGTGCGCACCTAGGACCGTAGGTGCGGGTCCGTAGGTGCGAGAAAAGGACTGTATGTGCGGTCATCGCTGGGCAGTACCTATAAAAGAACCCTTAGCGAATTTTGGTCATTCTTTCACCATTCTTATTCGAGTTTGAAGCTTTTGAAGGGGTTTTTAATAGGGAAATCGATAGTTCTTTATTGAGGTAAGGATTTTGGACTTAAAACTCGTTTATATGTGACTAAAGGACTAATTAATGGCAAAAATTGGGGCAAAACAATGCTAAAAATAGGTAATTAGAGCATGTGATTTAGAGACCTTAAAATGGGAATTTGAGGGGTCATTTGGACTCTGATTTCAGTGTTCTTGGTACTTATAGACTCGTGGGAGGATGAGGATTCGTGTGGTGTAAATTCATCGAGTTCCGAGATGTGGGCCCGGGAATTGGGTTTGACCAATTTTGGGATTTTCGAGTAATTTTGGTAAACTTCGATTGGGTTCGTTCCTTGGCATATTATAATGGTATAAATCTGATTTTTGGTAGATTTGGAGCACTTGGAGGCCGAATCTAGAGGCAAAGGCACTGCAGAATAGTATTTTAGCCGGTTTTGAGGTAAGTAACATTTCCAAACTTGGTTCAGAGGGTTCGAAACCCGAGATAAATGATTTATGACTATAATTGAGGTGACGCACATGCCAAGTGACAGGCGTGCGGGCGTGGGCCGAGTATTTGTGGCCTGGCTCATCCCATGGAATTAGTTTAGCAGCTATTATTGATCGATATCCGCACTTCTATTAATGTAGTAATTGTGAAACTGTTAGAAATCATGTTAAGTATAAATGCTAGGCTTCACGCCGAAAATGCTGAGACCCATGTGGTCGCATATTACTATCTCATTTTGTGATTATTTGATTGCATATACCCAGTCCTGTTATAGCATATCACTTTATACCCCAGTCTCAGTATTGTTAAGTACATGCATACTTATCATTGTTTCGGGGTGATGGATGCATCTGTGATCCATGTGAGTTAGACTTGAGAGTAATGGCTGAGTGAGGCCGAGAGCCTGTTATTGAGACAATTATGAGATCGTACTGCACACTGCAACGATACTTAAATCATGCCTTTGTTGGCTTGATATAGCGCTTGGGCCACTAGGGCCCCTCTGGAGTCTTTACACCCCAAGTGAGCGCATTGATGTTGAGGGATGGATTTTCCCTGGGCATGGATCGTGTCTAAAGTGGATGTTATGTGAGTGATGGATCATCCCTGGACATGGATCTTGTCCGAGTGTTTCCCATGTGTAATTGTGAACCTTGTGGTTGTTTTGCAAATCACTCAGTTTACTTCTTCACCCACGTGTATCACGTTGACGGTTCGTCTTGGAGAAGGAGGCTTTGCGGGCTCCTGCTTGTTCCTCATATATGCCTGTTTACCTTTATCACTAAACAATCNCACTTGGCTTCCAAGGTTGTTGAGAATATCTATCAACATCGATGCCTTTGATGATAAGTGGTACCCCGGGAATTTGTTCGATGTTATCGTTCTGCTCCTTCATCTATTTTTGCATGGTTAGCAGTAAATTTTGTAATTCTGAGTTATTAGATATACCTGGTCTCGTTACAAGAGATTCATTAGGAGTATCTCCTCTTCCTGAGTTTGCCAACCTAGACTGAGGATTTTCCATGGTGATGATGTTATTGGGGGTGGCGTCGACGGTGTAGGTAATGCAGCCAGTAATCCTCTCGCAAATTCTTGCAAAGCTTGGCTCAAATACTCTGCAATCATTTGCTTTACACGATCTTGTTCCACAGTTTCATCATTATCACCATTGTTGTTATTGGACCTTTCTAGGGATTGTTCCCTCGAACCACGTGGAGTTCCTGAAGGTGATGGAACTGGGGTTCCACTCCTTTGTTGGTAGTTGTCGTTGGAGTTTGAAATAATTCTGAGGATATCACTTGAAAAGGAAACAAAGATAATCAGATTCCCGGTAATGGAACCAATCNCATGTTTTTCTAAACTAACATAGGCTATAATTGCAAGAAGAATAAAGCAGGTAAGAAAGAAACTAAATCTAAATATTTAAAGTAAAACCGGATTTTCAATAATTTGCACAAGTACGCGCTCGTCGCCTCACGCACCAAGCATTCAATTACCAAATATCACATCCTAAGGGGAAAGGTCCCCCACACAAAGTTAAACAAGCCACTTACCTCGAGCCGGCTCAAAATCAACTTGAAATCACATGCNTGTTTAACCAAAGAATTAGACCCTTTGACTAAAGCTTATTTTTATGATGAATACGGGTTACTGAAAATCAAAGTAATGAAGAAAAATAAATAATAAACAGTATTTCAGAAATAAAAAATCGAAGTTAATTGTTGTCACGACCCCAGTTCGCCCTCCGTGAACATGTCGTGACGACACCTAGTCCCTATGACTAGGTAAGCCTAACAATGCGGAATAACAATATAAATGCGGAAATAACTAAGTAAAAGAAAGTTGAACACTCTAAGAGAAAGACTGTATATAAACGCCACTTGGCATATACAACTCAAAACAATATGGTAATCTACAACATCACCCCAAAACCCGAAAACTCACGGGAACCACAGGCTAACAGAATCTAATACATTGCTCTAACTCCAGAATATCTATACAATTGTAAGGAAGGATAGACTTTTCACGAAAATATGGAATAAGATAGAGACTCCTGGTCTGCGGACCCGGCAGATGTACCTCGAAGTCTCTGTTGTATCTCTCAACCTCGGGGATAGTGCGCCTGAGTGGAGGTACCTGGATCTGCACATGAAAAACATGCGCAGCAAAGGGCATGAGTACACCACATTNAAAGTTAAACAAGCCACTTACCTCGAGCCGGCTCAAAATCAACTTGAAATCACATGCTTGCCACGAGTATCTGACTCCAAATGGCCCAAATCTATACAATTCAATTACATATCGTAAATAACATCTCATGCAACTGATTATACTTTTTAATTCAAGCTAAGGCGTGAAATTATGTAAAATGACCAAAATGCCCCTCGGGCCCACAACTCGGAATCGGGTAAAAGTTATATTTTTCGGACACCCATTCACTCACGAACTCATTTAACCAGAAACAACCGAAATCCGATGCCAAAAATCCCACAATTTCCGGAAATTTTGGATTTGGGAAAATCTCTTCCCTTCCTATGGTTTTCCCCCCATATTTGATAATTAAACTAAAGAAAACAACGGGAAATAATGGTCTAAGAATGGATTAGGATTAGAAAACATTACCAAAGATCCTTCTCTTCAAAACCCACTGAAAATCGCCACTCTTTGAGCCCTCACACGATTTTTGGAATTATGAACCAAACTCTCGGATTCTTGGAATAAAATACCCAAGCAATCCGCACATGCGGACTCGATCACCGCACCTGTGGTACCGCACCTGCGTAAAAATCATCGAAGGTGCGAAAGTTACTGGGGCCGCACCTGCGGTCGTTTGGTCGCGCCTGCGGTCCCGCTCCTACGGAACCCAGGTCGCACCTGCGACCACTGGCCCAAGACTCCCCTATCGCACCTGCGATCAAGGCCACCGCGCCTGCGAGGCCGCACCTGCGGAAAAACCTTCGCAGGTGCGAAGACACCAGAAGGTGCCTGGTTCAGCAGCAACAATATCCCAAATTTCAACCGTTAAGCATCCGAAACAACCCCGAGGCCCCTGAGACCTCAACCAAAACCACCAACCAACCCTAGCACCTCATTTGAACTAGTTCGAGCCTTAAAAACACGTCTCTTAACATCAAAAACATCGATTATGCATAGATTCAAGCCTAAGAACTTAAGAAAATTCTAGAATTCACATCCGACGTCGAAACACGTCTAAACTTATCCGAATAACCTCAAATTTTACACACACATCCCAAATGACATGACGAAACTACTGCAACTTCCGGACTTCCATTCCGACCTTCGGATAAAAAATTCACTATCGGACCGGAAACTCTAAAAATTCAAACTTCGGCATATCAAGCCTAAATGAGCTACGGACTTCCAAAATACATTATGAACACGCTACCAACCCCGAAATCACCTAACGGAGCTAACGGAACCATCAAATTTCCATTCCGAGGCCGTCTTCACACTGCTCTAACTACGGGCAAATTTCTAACACTTAAGCTCTCACTTAGGGTCTAAATATCCCAAAACTCTGCGAAACTTAAAACCGAATGTCCCGACAATTCAATTAAGTAGAAATAGACTTGGGTAAAAAAGTTAACAGGGGATCGGGGCGTTAATTATTAAGACGAACGACCGGGTCGTCACATCCCCCTACACTTAAAAATTCGTTCGTCCTCGAACGACCATAAAGACATACCTGAAGTAGTGAAAAGATGAGGGTAACTGATGCGCATAACTTGCTCGGTCTCCCAGGTCGCCTCCTCGGTTGGCTGACCCCGCCACTGAACCTTTACTGAAGCCATATTCTTCGACCTGAGCTTTCTGACCTGCCTGTCCAATATAGCTACCGGCTCCTCAACATATGATAGGTCCTTGTCCAAATGGACTGAGCTGAAATCCAAGACATGGGATGGGTCACCGTGATACCTCTGTAGCATCAAAACATGAAATACCGGATGAACTCCTGCCAAGCTTGGAGGTAAGGCAAGCTCATAAGCAAACTCCCCAACATGCCTCAATATCACAAAAGGTCCAATAAACCTCAGACTCAACTTCCCTTTCTTCCCAAATCTCATAACGCCCTTCATAGGCGAAACCCGAAGTAGAACCCATTCTTCGACCATATATGAAACATCACGAACCTTCCGGTCCGCGTAACTCTTCTGTCTAGAATGGGCTGTACGGAGTCTATCCTGAATCATCTTGACCTTCTCCAATGCATCCTGAACCAAATCTGTGCCCAATAGCCTGGCCTCACCCAGCTCAAACCAACCCACGAAGATCTGCACCTCCTACCTTATAAAGCCTCATACGGCGCCATCTGAATGCTGGATTGATAACTGTTGTGGTAAGAAAACTCTGCCAATGGCAAGAACTTATCCCAAGACCCTCCAAACTCAATCACACACGCACGGAGCATATCCTCAAGAATCTGAATAGTGCGCTCGGATTGTCCGTCCGTCTGGGGGTGAAATGATGTGCTCAACTCCACCCTGGTGGCTAAATCCTGCTGAACGGCTCTCCAGAACCGTCAAGTGAACTGAGTACCTCTGTTTGAAATAAGAGAAACTGGGATACCATGCAGACGAACGATCTCCTAAATATATACCTCCGCCAACTGCTCCGATGAATAAGTAGTCAGTACCGGAATGAAATGGGCTAATTTGGTCAGCCGATCCATAATCACCCAAATAGCATCATGCTTCCTCGAAGTCCGAGGAAGTCCAACCACAAAGTCCATGGTGATCCGCTCCCACTTCCACTCTGGAAGCTCAGTCTGCTGAAGTAACCCTCCCGGTCTCTGATGCTCACATTTGACCTGCTGACAATTGAGGCACTTGGCTACAAACTCTGCTATATCCTTCTTCATTCTTCGCCACCAAAAGTGCTGCCTCAAATCCTGATACATCTTCGCAGTACCCGGATGGATGGAATACCGCGAACTATGGGCCTCTGCTAAAATCAACTCCAAAAGCTCATCAAATTGGGTACACAAATCCGGCCCTGCATCCTTAATACCCCGTCATCTCCAATGGTCACATCTATGGCATCACCGTGCTGGACCGTGTCCCTGAGGACAGGTAAATGAGGATCATCATACTGCTGCTCCCTGATACGATCGAATAAGGAAGACTGAGAAACCACACAAGCTAATACCCGGCAAGGCTCAGAAAGATCCAATCTCACGAACTGACTGGGTAAGGACTGAACATCTAAGGCTAAAGGCCTCTCAACTGCATGAAGGTATTCCAAACTCCCCAAACTCTCCGCCCGGCGACTCAAGGCATCGGCCACCACATTGGCCTTCCCCGGTGGTATAATATAGTGATGTCATTGTCCTTTAGCAACTCTAACCATCTACTCTGGCGCAAATTTGGATCCTTCTGCCTGAATATGTGCTGCAAACTCCGGTGGTCAGTATAAATCTCACAAGGCACACCGTACAAATAATGACGCCAGATCTTCAAGGCGTGAACAATGGCAGCTAACTCAAGGTCATGGACAGGGTAATTCTTCTCATGTATCTTCAACTGTCTGGACGCGTAAGCAATCACCCTACCGTCCTGAATCAACACTGCTCCAAGTCCAACTCGCGAGGCATCACAATAAACTGTATAAGACCCCGAACCAGTAGGCAATATCAAGATTGGGGTTGTAGTCAAAGTTGTCTTGAGCTTCTGAAAGCTCGCCTCACACTCCTCTGTCCACTGAAATGGAGCCCCTTCTGGGTCAATCTAGTCATAGGGGCTGCAATCGATGAAAATCCCTCCACAAAACGGCGGTAGTAACCCGCCAAACCAAGGAAACTACGAATCTCTGTAACTGAGGACGGCCCGGGCCAACTCTGCATGGCCTCTACCTTCTTCAGATCCACTCGAATGCCCTCACTCGATACCACGTGGCCTAAGAATGCCACATAACTCAACCAAAACTCACATTTTGAGAACTTTGCATACAACTTCTTCTCTCTCAAGGTTTGAAGAACTGACCTCAAGTGCTGCTCATGATCTTCTCGACTCCGGGAGTAAACAAGGAGATCATCTATGAAAACAATGATGAACGAGTCGAGATATGGCCCGAACACATTGCGCATCAAATGCATAAATGCTGCGGGGGCATTAGTCAGCCCGAATGACATAACTAGAACTCATAATGGCCATACCGAGTCCTGAAAGCAGTCTTCGGGATATCCGACTCCCGAATCTTCAACTGATGGTAATCTGAGCACAAATCAATATTAGAAAATACATGTGCGCCCTGAAGCTGGTCAAATAAATCATCAATATGAGGCAAGGGATAACGGTTCTTTACTGTAACCCTGTTCAACTGGCGATAATCAATACACATGCGCATAAAACCATCTTTCTTTTTTACAAATAAGATAGGAGCACCCCAAGGTGAAACACTGGGTCGAATAGAACCCTTATCAAGCAATTCTTATAACTGATCCTTCAACTCCTTCAACTCAGGAGGATCCATACGGTAAAGAGTAATGGATATGAGCTGAGTGCCCGGCAACAAATCAATGCCAAAATCAATGTCTCTATCGGGCGGCATGCCCGTAAGATCAGCCGGAAGCACATCGGCATAATCCCGTACCACTGAAACGGAATTAATAGAAGGGGCATCAACACTGACATCTCTCACATAATCCAAATACGCGGCACACCCCTTCTCAACCATACGCTGAGCTCTAAGAAAAGAGATAACTCTACTGGGAGTGTGATATAAAGTACCACTCCACTCAATATGCAGAATACCTGGCATAGCCAGTGTCACGGTCTTGGCGCGACAATCAAGGATAGCATAATGGGGCGACAACTAGTCCATGCCCAAGATAATATCAAAATCCACCATATCGAGTAACAACAAGTCCGCACTGGTCTCAAAACAACGAATAGTAACAAAACATGACCGATAAACGCGGTCCACAACAAGAGAATCTCTCGCAGGAGTAGAAACATCGACAAGAAAACTCTAGGAAATACCGAGGTACACTCAAATGCGGAGCAAAAATAAAAAGGAGTATAAGAATAAGCGTACCTAGATCGAACAGAATCGATACACCTCTATAAAAAACCATGACAATACCTGTGATGAGAGAACCAGAGGCAACAACCTCGGTAAGGGTAGGTGGGGTAACAACTGGGGCTGTAACCATAGCCTGAGAACTCTGCGAAGCACGCTGTGGCTGAAAAGTCTATGAAGATGCACCCCTACCAAGTCTAGGGCAGTCCCTAACCATATGGCGGGTGTCACCACACTCAAAGAAACCTCGTGGCCGACGTGGGGGTGGAAACTGTGCAGTACGGGTACTCCGAGACCCCTGAACACCTAAAACCCGGTGTAAAATTTGAGATGCAAGCTGAGCTGGCTGGCCCAAAAAACCTCTACCATGCCGTACTCTTCCTCCAAAATAAGGGCCAGCATGTCTCCCCAATCTATAAGGTCTACTCACTCCTCTGTACTCTCCCTCCTGATCTCGTCTGTCCTCTCTCTCCTGGACCCACACGTTCCCTACTCGGCGAGAGGTCCTTACCACCCGCTGAACTGGGAACACATGCTGTGTCGCCATGACACCTGGAACCTGACCAATGGGAACTCTCTGCTCTGGAGTGGGGGAGGCGAGAGCCTGGGTCCCTCCCCCTATCAGTGAAGTAGTCGGTACAACCCGAATCAATCCCGCCTGAATCAATGTACCAAACATGCTCAGGAGTTGTGCCAAAGTCTCTTGAAGGGCTGGAGTAGTAGTAGCTGTAGGCGTGTCAGGTGCCCGGAATTCGGCTGGATCTGCCGGTGGTACCTCAGCGGCAGCTCGTGCAGGTGCTCTCGCTGCACCACGTGTGCGTCTTCGACCTCTACCTTGGCCTCGACCTCTGGCGGCCGCTGTAGGGGGCACGGGTGCCTGATCGTTCCGAGTGACACGTGTCCTCACCATCTATGAGAGAATAGAAAACAGAGGTTTTGAATTGATGTCAAAAGATATTGCACGACAAGGAATTCAATGAAGTGAAGATTTTTCCTAAACAATTACATAGCCTCTCGAAGATAAGTACAGACGTCTCCGTACCAATCAGCGAGACTCTAATAAACCGGCCTGTGTNGAATACGGGTTACTGAAAATCAAAGTAATGAAGAAAAATAAATAATAAACAGTATTTCAGAAATAAAAAATCGAAGTTAATTGTTGTCACGACCCCAGTTCGCCCTCCGTGAACATGTCGTGACGACACCTAGTCCCTATGACTAGGTAAGCCTAACAATGCGGAATAACAATATAAATGCGGAAATAACTAAGTAAAAGAAAGTTGAACACTCTAAGAGAAAGACTGTATATAAACGCCACTTGGCATATACAACTCAAAACAATATGGTAATCTACAACATCACCCCAAAACCTGAAAACTCACGGGAACCACAGGCTAACAGAATCTAATACATTGCTCTAACTCCAGAATATCTATACAATTGTAAGGAAGGATAGACTTTTCACGAAAATATGGAATAAGATAGAGACTCCTGGTCTGCGGACCCGGCAGATGTACCTCGAAGTCTCTGTTGTATCTCTCAACCTCGGGGATAGTGCGCCTGAGTGGAGGCACCTGGATCTGCACATGAAAAACATGCGCAGGAAAGGGCATGAGTACACCACATTGGTACTCAGTAAGTGCCAAGCCTAACCTTGGTCGGGTAGTGACGAGGAAGGTCAGGGCCCTACTAAGGTCAAACAATATAATAGGAATTTATAGTATCAAAACAAGCGGTAATAATGAGTACAACAGTAAAATAAGACATGTCAAACAAGGCAATAACATAAACACAAGAACAGAGTAAACACCGAATATGTACATCATAATGACAATAGTAACAACGAGGATCTCCCAGGATACCGTCCTGTAGTCCTTTGCTCAAATGTCCAGTGGATCTCCCATGATACCGTCCCGTAGTCCATCACATGTATATCTGAAGGATCTCCCGGGATACCGTCCTGTAGTCCCTCATATGTATATCCGAAAGATCTCCCGGGATACCGTCCCGTAGCCCATCATATGTATATCCAAAGGATCTCCGGGGATACCGTCCCGTAGCCCATCATATGTATATCCAAAGGATCTCCGGGGATACCGTCCCGTAGTCCAACTATCAAAGTGCAGGGGAATCTTCCGGGATACCGTCCCGTAGTCCCAAAGTAAATAAGCAGGGGGGGATCTCCCGGGATACCGTCCCGTAGTCCCAAAGTAAATAAGCAGGGGTTTCTCCCGGGATACCGTCCCATAGTCCCAAAGTAAATAAGCAGGGGGATCTCCCGGGATACCGTCCCGTAGTCCCAAAGTAAATAAGCAGGGGTTTCTCCCGGGATACCGTCCCATAGTCCCAAAGTAAATAAGCAGGGGGATCTCCCGGGATACCGTCCCGTAGTCCCAAAGTAAATAAGAAAGGGGATCTCCCGGGATACCGTCCCGTAGTCCCAAAGTAAATAAGAAGGGGGATCTCCTGGGATACGATCCCGTAGTCCCAAAGTAAATAAGCAGGGGGGGTCTCCCGGGATACCGTCCCGTAGTCCCAAAGTAAATAAGCGGGGGGATCTCCCGGGATACCGTCCCGTAGTCCCAAAGTAAATAAGCAGGGAGATCTCCCGGGATACCGTCCTGTAGTCCCAAAGTAAATAAGCAGCCACAACAAGAAGACATCCAAATTTAGAGTGCAAAAATACAAGGCAATAAGTAATTCTAGCCTAACACGCTTCGCGTAGTACAATTAAAGCAACTTAAGCAAATAGGCAATTTAAGTCCACTAGGCATGTTTTTCTAAACTAACATAGGCTATAATTGCAAGAAGAATAAAGCAGGTAAGAAAGAAACTGAGTCTAAATATTTAAAGTAGAACCGGATTTTCAACAATTTGCACAAGTACGCGCTCGTCACCTCACGCACCAGGAATTCAATTACCAAATATCACATCCTAAGGAGAAAGGTCCTCCACACAAAGTTAGACAAGCCACTTACCTCGAACCGACTCAAAATCAACTTGAAATCACACGTTTTCCACGAGTATCTGACTCCAAATGGCCGAAATCTATACAATTCAATTACGTATCGTAAATAACATCTCATGCAACTGATTATACTTTTTAATTCAAGCTAAGGCGTGAAATTATGTAAAATGACCAAAATGCCCTCGGGCCCACGACTCGGAATCGGGTAAAAGTTATATGTTTCGGACACCCATTCACTCACGAACTCATTTATCCAGAAACAATCGAAATCCGATGACAAAAACCCCACAATTTCTGGAAATTTCGGATTTGGGAAAATCTCTTCCCTTCCTATGGTTTCCCCCCCCCCCCCATATTTGATAATTAAACTAAGGAAAACAACGGAAATAATGGTCTAAGAATGGATTAGGATTAGAAAACATTACCTAAGATCCTTCTCTTCAAAACCCACTGAAAATCGCCACTCTTTGAGCCCTCACACGATTTTTGGGATTATGAACCAAACTCTCGGATTCTTGGAATAAAATACCCAAGAAATCCGCACTTGCGGACTCGATCACCGCACCTACGTAATAAACATCGAAGGTGCGGAAGTCACTTAAAAGCACTGGGGCCGCACCTGCGGTCGTTTGGTCGCGCCTGCGGTCCCGCTCCTGCGGAACACAGGTCGCACCTGCGACCACTGGCCTAAGACTCCCCTATCGCACCTGCGATCAAGGCCACCGCGCCTGCGAGGCCGCACCTTCGGAAAAACCTTCGCAGGTGCGAAGACCCAGAAGGTGCCTGGTTTAGTAGCAACAATATCCCAAACTTCAACCGTTAAGCATCCGAAACAACCCCGAGGCCCCCGGGACCTCAACCAAAACCACCAACCAACCCTAGAACCTCATTTGAACTAGGTCGAGCCTTAAAAACACGTCTCTTAACATCAAAAACATCGATTATGCATAGATTCAAGCCTAAGAACTTAAGAAAATTCTAGAATTCACATCCGACGCCGAAACACGTCTAAACTTATCCGAATGACCTCAAATTTTTCACACACATCCCAAATGACACGACGGAACTATTGCAACTTCTAGACTTCCATTCCGACCCTCGGATCAAAAATTCACTATCAGACTGGAAACTCCAAAAATTCAAACTTCGGCATATCAAGCCTAAATGAGCTACGGACTTCAAAAATACATTCCGAACACGCTCCCAACCCCGAAATCACCTAACGGAGATAACAGAACCATCAAATTTCCATTCTGAGGATGTCTTCACACTACTCCGACTACGGGCAACTTTCAAACACTTAAGCTCTCACTTAGGGTCTAAATATCCCAAAACTCTCCAAACTTAAAACCGAACGTCCCGGCAATTCAATTAAGCAAAAATAGACTTGGGGAAAACAGTTAACAGGGGATCAGGGCGTTAATTCTTAAGACGACCGACCGGGTCGTCACAATTGCATTCGAGAATCAGATGCCTTTACAAGCTATATTCCCTCCCTTATATAGGAGATTCTTACAACGTACGACTCTTTCTATGGTTACTCATTAATGACTAATTATGACAATAATGAGGCGTTACAAAGGATAACGCTAATTGGGGTTTGGTTACATAATGTTCGAGTAATCAATTGTGGATCCTTGAATTTGCTCGTAGCTTTATCTAGATTCATTCTGACCGTGCCTCTCTCCCGTTTTGATCAAGTTGAGTTTCCTGTGGCTGATAAGTTCGTGGGTTTATTGAACTAAGCCTATTTTTACCGTATCTCTTCAAAGAATCACATCGAGCTGTCGCGTTTTCTTGTGTCCACGTGACTGGCTGAGTTGTCAAAAGATGGCTTACGTGTGAAACTCTTTTTTACCAATACAATCATATCAGCCATAGGTAAAATCAAAGATACCAGATGGCCAAAACCCATACTGTCAGATCCTTCACAAAGGAACCCTAACTTGGTGTGCGAATATCACAGCACTCACGGTCACAGGGTCGAGGATTGCAGATAGCTCCGAGAAGAGGTAGCCGATTGATCAGTAAAGGTCACCTTCGAGAGTTCATCAGCGACCGAGCTAAAAATCAATTTTGGGAAAGAGAGGCGAACAGGAAGAATGAAACAGAAGAACCACATCACGTCATCCACATGACCATTGGAGGGATCGACACTCCGCAAGGACCCGTCGTCAAGCGAACGAAAATATCTATCACCAGGGAAAAGCAAACTCTGAGTTACATACCCAAGGACGCTCTCACATTCAGTGAAGAGAACATCGAGACCCTGTCTCAGCCTCATAACGACGTATTAGTAATTTCTTTTCTTTTGAATACATTTCAAATTAAACGTGTGCTCGTGGATCCAGGTAGCTCGGCCATCACAATCAGGTCGAGGGTGATAGAACAGCTCGAGCTGCTCGACCAGATCATGCCCGCCTCTCGAGTCCTAAATGGATTCAACATGGCAAGCGAGACAACTAAAGGAGAGATCACCCTCCTGGTCAATGTGGCATGGACAACCCAAGATACCAAGTTTCATGTCATTAGAGGTGACATGAGGTACAATGCCTTACTCGGGAGGCCGTGGATACACTGTATGAAAGCAGTGCCGTCAACCCTTCATCAAATCATGAAATTTCCAACGGAGGACGGAATAAAAATAGTATACAGGGAGCAGCATGCAGCAGGAGAGATGTTCGCAGTGCACGATATGGCACCAACATCGACGCCTTCTGCATCGAAAGAGCCAAAGGACAAGCAAACAGCCAAGTAGCAATCACAAACTACGTTCCCGGATACACCCGGATGAATGAATAAAGGACCGTGTTGCGTCCTCAGAACGAGCAATTGAAACATATCGAGGCTCGAATGCTATCACAGTTAAAGTACAACCCCTTCCCTTTCTTATTTACGTTTTCTACTAACTCATGTGCAGGTGTTCGATTGAGAGGAATCGAAGCACCCTCCATCTCGAAGACCTTAGGTTTTAAAGCATTCATTGCGCTCTTTTTCCCTTAGATCAAATTTTATCCCAAATGGGTTTTACCGACGAGGTTTTTAATGAGGCAACATCCATATGCTACCTATGGAGAACTCATCAAGTATTCAAGGCTTCTCTTCAACCAACCTCAAATATTGAGGGGCATCCCCCCGGGAGATCACCTCCTCGAAGAAATTGAAATATGCTCAAAAAGGGTCTCGACAGGAGAATGATGTATCGAACCAAACGGTCGAATGAACCGTGTCCCACTAGAATAATCAAACCCTCGATGGAGAAAACATGTATTCTTGTACCAAGTAATCGAAGGAGTACATATTATCATCAAAACGCTTTATGCTACGAAGAAGTTTGCTATGTTCACAAAAATGGCCCCAGAGCCAAAATTTCCCGAACACTCGGGGGCTATCATCGACAAACAACTCGTAAGCCCTCGATGAGGCAACATCTCATAAGCCCTATATGAGGCAACAAAACATAAGCCCTCCATAAGGCAACAACTCCTAAGCCCTCCATGAAGCAACATCTCATAAGCCCTCAATGAGGCAACAAAACATAAGCCCTCCATAAGGCAAAAGCTCGTAAGCCCTCGATGAGGCAACATCTCATAAGCCTTCCATGAGGCAAAAAAACATAAGCCCTCCATGAGGAAACATCTCATAAGCCCTCCATGAGGCAACAAAACGTAAGCCCTCCATGAGGCAACAACTCGTAAGCCCTCCATGAGGCAACCTCGAGCTCGTAATCCCTCCATGAGGCAACATCTCACGAGACCTCCATGAGGCAATATCGAATCTGTAAGACCTCAAAGAGGCATGCTAAAAAACATAAGCCCTCCATGAGGCAACCTCGAGCTCATAAGCCCTCAATGAGACAACACCAAATATGTATGACCTCAACAAGGCATGCCCAAATTTGTAAGACCTTAAAAAGGCATAATCTCGATATTAAAGTCAAGGATATATATTCGAACTTGTAAGGCCCCTAAAAAGGCATTGCCTCGATATAGACACCGAGATTACCTCACTTGGAGACTAAAAGGCTACGGCCAAACATAAAGAGCTTCAACCATATCAATTCAAAACAATGTGTACGAGCCTAAGGGCCAACCTAAAAAGCCTCCGGACCAATCTAAAGAGCCTCAGGGCCGATCTGAAAAACCTGACGAGCCCAAGTCAAAATCTGACTCGAGGACTGAGCCCTAAACGGTTAGCTATTAGCTATTAGCAATTTCTCATCAAGAACAAAACCCCAAGGGTTTCATTTCGAAGTCCAACTCATCGGACTAATTATCGCCATGCATCAAGATTCAGAACAAAAACAAAGACACAAACAAGTGGAAGTTTATACATAGGGAAAACCGAAAGGTTCCCTTTATATATATATATATATATATGAAATGATACAAAGACACATTTACAATGCTCTCTGAGAGCCCTATGCAAATAATCAAGAAAGCAAAATCCTAGTTTATTCTCGAGGACTTAGTCTTTCTTCCCCTCGGGGACTACGGCTCTATCGGCATCCTGGGGACCGGCTTCCTCATCATCCTGTTCCTCATTGTCTTCCGCATCAAAAACAAGGAACTTGGCATCGAACTCATCCGCCTTGGCCTGCTCTATCTCCTCCGAGAGGTCGAATCCCCTAGCATGGATCTCCTCGAGGGTTTCCCTCCGGGATTTGCATCAGACACAATCATTGATCAGCCTCTCTCGACCGGAAAATTCCCTCAACTTCATATGAGCCTCGGCGGCATCTTTCAGATAGATGGACAACTTCTTATCGGCTTTTGCTCGAGCCTCCTCGGCTTCGGCTCGAGCGTCCACGACCTCGACTTTAATCTTTAAAAGGTTTGTTTAGCTTGGTAATCCTGCTCATTTGAACTGAGTTGCTTTCTCGAGCATTACGAAGCTATATCTCGAGGGCGGAGGCCTTAGCCAAAGCTTTCCTTTTAGCCGCAACATGAGCACCTATCTGTGCCTTCAACTCGTTGCGTTCGAAATTGGCCTGACCGATTTCTCCCCAAAGGCATTCCAGCACCTCCATTTTTCTCTGCAACTGAGATGGCGAAACATTAGTTTTCAAAAGTGGAAAAAGAAGTCGATATTCCCTCAATATGAAAGTTACCTGCTTCTCGAGATGGCCCTCGTAATTTTGACTTCGATTCATCTCCGATCCAAGATGTATCAACTCTCTTGTCTTCTTATCACAAAGAAGCCTAAGAGATTTCTCCCTGTCCAAGGCTTTCAACAACTTAGCAATGCAAAGCAGCTCAGACTTGAGCTTGTCGAAGGCCTGTGGGAAGGAAAACCCAGTTAGAAGGATAAAAATACAAAGCACCAAAAGATTACCGAGGCTTACCATAGAGTAGAGCCGCTGAGCCTCCTCGAATGTTGTTCGCGCCTCCAATGGTCTGGTCTTACCGGCCCCAGTTGAACCGCCCTGAACACCCTTCGAAGTACCTTCGAAGGAAGAAGAAGATGGTGGCAAAGGACCTTCGCTCATACCCTCCCGTGGAACCTGTCCCCCGAGGCTGGAGCCCCCGGGTTTAGCAGGCCCAACTGCCTCAGGAGACTTCTCGGTCCTAGCCTTCGATGTGGCGCCATTCTTTTCGGTCACATCGGCGCCGGTGTGCCGGCCGATGGATGCGAGACCTCCTCCGATGGTTACATCTTATTTGTGCCTCCGGGCAGGCCCTGCCTCATTTTGAACATCCTCGTCCACCGATGATCCTTTCATTTTATTACCTTGACTCGGCTCCGAAGCCAAAGGTCTTTCCTCCTCTCTAAGAGGGTGCGGTTTCACTTCAGAAAAATCACCTATACCTATAGCAAAGAAGTTAACAAACATAAAGAGGAGTATTCCTTAAGAAGGGAACCATAAACATGTACCATGGTGTTTTGCTTCCCATCTGCCCTTTGACAGATCTCGCCATTTGCGTTCATCATAGGTCGAACAAGCTGCCAGTTTCTTAGTCCAATCCGCTAGGTCGGGGACCTCGTATGGCAGCCACGGGATCACTGCAGGAAAAGAAAGAAAACATTCTTACGGGGTTCGACCCCACTGAGAACAACAAATGGCAAAGTATAGCATATCACTTACGTGTAAAATTCCATTTCTCAGGAGACGGCAGGAACTCCGCAGGAATAATGTCAACAGTCCTCACTTGGACAAATCGACTCATCCACCCTCGGTCCCCCTCCTCATCATCACTGGCGATAAAGGGCCTGGTGGATCGACGTCGTAGTGTAACTAAACCTCGGTAATGTAAAGTCCGATATAGTCTGATGAGGTGGCTAAGGGTAAACTCGACCTCGGCCTTCTCCGCAAAGAATCTTATCATCAACACTATTCGCCAGAACGACGGGTGGACCTGAGACAAGGTAACTCGATATCTTCGATAGAACTCGAGCAAGATTCGGTCGAGGGGACCCAACGTAAAAGGGTACGTGTATACATTCAAAAAACCCTATACATGGGCCATCATACCTTCTTCCAAAGAAAGTATCTGCAACATCACCTCTTCTCCCCATCCACAGTCTCTCCTTACTGCCTCGAGGTGTCTCTCTTCTATTGATGAGATGAACCTCGATGCGTGTTCTCGATGCCCTGGAATGTTGAAAGGTCTCTCTAACGTAAAGTCCTTCCTCGGAACGAAGCAGTTCGAGGTTAGCTGACGGGAAGCGGATGTAGAGCTTCCCTCTTCCTGGTGAGCAGATTTGGGCACGACGGCCATGGCTCCTGTGAAGCAAGTAAAAGAAGATAAAAACTCGGGCGAAAGCTTCAAACCGAGATAGCAGAAGAAATGATGCAAGAAGAGGAACTCCAAAAAGAAAAATAGCTTTGCAAACAAGCAAAGCCCTCAATGAGGAAAAACGAATATATATAAGAAACGCATCAACTATTCATTCGCTCTGATAGCCAATCAACTCTGACAGAGCCATTATGACATCTTGGGAGACGTACCGGTGGGTCCACCTCGGTCAGTTCACTGTCGCATCACAAGAATGACGCTATCATACAACTTTCGAGGGATCGAAGGGTTAAATCAACCTCGAAAAGGTATGCAACTGAAATATGAATGGCCCGATCTCAAGGGTCTCCGCTACTCCGAGGTCGGGTTCGAAGGGGATAAATTTAAATTTGAAGATTAACTTTTGCATGAACAAGGCAAAGTTTTGAAGACACGAAACGAGGGAATCCTTTACATTTCAAAAAATATATTTACAAGAATGCTTTAGAAAACTCTCCCGAGGAGCTCGCATACAAAAAAGAAGAAGTAAAAAAAGGGCAAAGTATTATATCCTTCGTCCTCACTACTTCCCGAGTCGCTTGCCTAACCCTCGTCCAAAGTAGTCGGAACTACTGATTCATCTTCCAAGGCCTTGGCCTCTTCGATCTCAGCAGAGAGATCCAAACCCCTGACGTGTACCTCCTCAGGGGCCTGCCTCTTAGCTTCCAATCGAACATGAGCAACGGCCTGAGCCAATTTGAGCTCGGCCTCTTCGGATATCTCTCTGGCCCAATTATTTGCAGCGACAACATCATCTTTGTACAAGGATACGAATGCGTCGGACTCATACTTGGCCATGGATAATGCGGCAGCTTCCTCGTGAGCATCTCGAAGAAGACTCTGAGTCGAGGCTAGCTCCTCCTGAAGAACGTCCCTCTTCGAGATCACACTATCATTGTGCCGCTTCAGCTCTAGGATCTCGGCATCTTTGGCCACGAACTCTCCCTGAAGCTGCCCCGCCAGGGCCTCCTTTTGCTCAAACTACAAATACCGAACTAAGGTAATAAGCACCAAGTTATAACAATAAAAGACAAGCTCGCGAAATATCAGATTACCTGCTCGATGAAGTAAGCCCTCTCCAGGAGCGCTTTCTCTGAGCCTACTCTGAGGTCGATCAACTCCTCCTCTTTTCGGGCATATAAAGGCTTCAGCTCATTTGACTCCGATGTGAGCTTCTCGAGCTCCTACTCACGACAAGTTATCTCATCTTGTAGCTTGGAGAAAGCTTGATCATATAGTGTCATGACCTACAACACAAAGGAGAGAAGTAAAAAAAAACAAGAATAAAAACTTGAAGCACAAATAATATATCAAGAAGTTACCCATTTTTGGAGTCTCGTAGCCTCCTCAAGAGCAACCGGGGCATCGAGATCGGTGTCTTCTTTGACACCGGAAAAGTAGTCCTTGAATAAATTATCCTCTCCCTGAGAGGCCCCAACGTCGGGAGCTTCCCTGTTCTAGGCATCCCGTATTTGCCCCGACAAAAATGACGGGCCAGATTGCAAGTCGTCCAGGGCATCGACTTCTATCGAGGCTTCCCCTCTCCCTCGAAGAATACCGGAACCGGCTCCTCTAACTAAATATTCATCAGCACAGGTTGCATCCCATCCAACGATTGGCTCGAGGACTGCACCCAAACCCTCCTCGAGGGTCTTCTCAGTGCAAGGTGGGTCCACATCGGCCACCTCCGGCTTGGCAGCCTTCCGCCTAGCCGCTTCCGAAGCATCATCGCTTCGTCTTGCCCTTTGCACCAAATGGCAATTGTCATCATCTTCGTCTTCAGTACGAAGGCTTTCTGCAGCTGCCGAGGTCAAAACCGTGGCATCGGTTTTAGGCTTTCGAGCCCTAGGTTTCTTTAGTTTCTGAGACTCTGCCGGCGTCTCCTTCTTCCTCTTTTTGCCCTCGGCAGGTTTTTGGGCCTCTTATTCGCCAGGAGGAGGTGTTCTCATTAAAACGGCTTCTCCGACGCCTACACAAGCGTAAAATATAAGACTTGTCGCCATGAGATCCAATCATAAGAAACCTAGAAGTAACAATGATGAGAGCATACCATGATTTTTGGCCTGCCATCGCGTCTTGGCGAAGTCACGCCAAACACGTTCATTATACGGAGAGGCGGAATCCAAGAGCTTAACCCATCCCGGAAGGTCCCTGACCGTGCCTGGGAACCTCACGGTGGCTATGCAATCAGAAGAGAATCAAGTAAAAAGCAAAGGGGTCAGTTCAGAAGAAGAAAAAGGGGCAATTCGGGTGATAAAACATGCTCGATATAGGGACACTTACGTCTCATGTTCCATTCCTCCGAGAATGGCATCTTTTCTTCAGGGATGAGGTCCGAGGTCCTGACTCGAACGAACCGGCTCATTCATCCCCGATCTTTGTCTTTGTTGATGTAGGCAAAGAATGCTTCGGAAGATCGACGCTGCAGCTTGACTAATCCCCCTCGATAGAGACGAGGGCTATATAATATGATCAGATGATCGAGGGTGAAATACAAACCCCCGACCATGTTCTAGAAACATCTAATCATACAGAAAATTCTCCAGAAATAAGGATAAATTTTACCGAGCGTCACTTGATACTAATGATAGAAATCGAGGATTACTGGGTCTATCGGTGGGGAAGAAGGATTTACGGGGCCTACAGTGAAAAGATACGTATATATGCTGAGGAAGCCAGCTTTGTGTGTAACTATGCTTTCCTCAGAAGAAGGGATTTCTAGTTTTACCGCCTCCCCCCAGCGGCAATCTATTTTCACTTTCTTCACGTCGGTCACCACACTTATGTACCGAGACATGGGCTTGCATTGGCCCGGCGTTGAGGGAGGTCTATCAATTTTGAAATCGAAGGTTGTCTCGAAGGGACCGGGAATGCACTCCTCAATACGGGGAGGCGCTTTTGATTTTCCCTTAGATGGGCATGATGAAGAAGTGATCCCTCTTTTTGAGGGACCGTTTTAGAAGTTTTGGCCATGGCTATAACAAATTTCCAAAGCAAGAAGATGAAGAAGTGAACGCAGAAGAAGGATGAAGGCAAGAAACTGTTAGCAAAGGTTTGAAGGCTTGAAGGTGTTGTAAAAGTTTGAAATATGGAAATAGAAGTATTTATAGGGCTCATTCGAGCATGTTGGAGAAGCGGAAATGTTGACCAATAACGGTCGTGGGCTTTTCAGGAACCGTACTGACAGCGACCACTGCGCAGCCTTTTTGCCACGACATTTAATGATCTCACGTGGCTGACATCATAATGAAGATATCGAAGAGGCAAGAACTAAAGATCGTTTCTTATAATTTCATTCTAGGAAACGCGGGGACTATCTGTGTACGACTAAAATTAGGGAGTCCGATTTTAGAACCGTTATGGCACCCCATGACTGACCTCGAAGAGCCCGAAGGGGAACTCATTGTTCGACCCCGAGGTGTATCACTCGGGGAAGCGCATCGAAGGCTCATTATGCTCGACCCCAGTACAGTATAAATCGGTGACCATCATGGAAAGGCAAAAAATTTCCAAAGGAATGTGGCTAGAGCTTACCAAGTCTGCAAGAATAATACAAGTCCGTACCAAGCCATTAAATTGATGTACCAATTGTATTTCTTTGTAATAATTACACATGTACTATGTTGGGATTCCCCCTCTTATATAAAGGGGATCCTTGTCTTCTTTTATTGGACAGTTGAATATAAAATACAACAAGAACATTCTCTGCCTTCTTAACATACTCAACATTTGTTCTACGGATTTATTGTGTTTTATTTAGTGTATTCATTAATTGTTCTTCATTATTGATCATAAAGGGTTATCCTTTAGGCCATTCGTACTCTTATTCCTCCATCGACCGTCCCCTGTTATGCTTTATAGCTCGACCTCGAGGCCCTACTTCGGCTAGCTCGAGAACCCGTTTGGTAATAACTTGGTTTGCATATCGCTATTTCCCTTTACTCTTATCTTATTTTCTTAGCTCACACTTAGCATCTATTGCCTAACAACTAGCATAAAATTAAATCACATATTTTTAGAATCATAAAATCAAATATAATTATCATTACCGTTTTCAAGGTAAACAATGAAAACTATCGAAGAAGATAAGTAATTACAAATCATTAGGATAATAGCGTAAAGAATCTTGAAAATTGACATAATATCAAATTTGTGATCTATATGCATTAAAGTGATAATTCCATAGAAAAGAATATTACTTTTTTCTTCAAATTATTAGTATATCTTTGATGTTAACTAGAACAAAAATATCTTCTAACTTTAACACAATTTTAAATGTAGAACAACATAAAAAAAGTATTCTTCTATCAATTAATTCTACTAACATGAAAATTAGAAACTTTCACATAACAATCATGCAAATAACTTAAATAAAGAAACATAAGAAATTATGAAATTGCATATTAAAGACACTAATCATGAAATCAAAATATATGACGAAGAACACAAAATAAGCAAATATACCTGAACAACGATAAGAGTTCAATTTCGTACTGATAACGTATTAAAAAATGTAGCTCAAAGTAACAATATAAATCAAGAAGATAAGTAGAATAAGAGAAGAAGAGATAACTTTCTTATTTCATCAAGTGTATCCCATATTACATTTCATGCCTCTATTTATACTATTACATTGAAGGTTACAAAAGGATTGTCTTAAACATGACATTAACCTTTGAGGACACGGGGGAAGATCATGGGGAGATGTTATGGAGGTGTGGGAGTTACAATCATAAAAGTGATAAATAGTGGGAGGTTATTTACATCACGGGTGAAAGTAGTGGACATCCACAATAACTATAGGTTTTACAACACTCCTTTTGGATGTCCAAAAATAGATAATATTCCTCGTTAAAACATTACTAAGAAAACCCACTGGGAAAAAATCTTAGTGAAGGAAAAAAAGTACACATGTCTCTAATATGCTTTATTTGTTGCCTTGTTAAAAATATTACTAGAAAAANATTTTCACATGAACGAACCTGTTGAACATTAATTTCACCATTTTGTTGAAGATCATGCGTGAAATTTTTTTTTCCGTGAAATGTGCTTTGTTCTGTCTCCTTTGATGTATCCTCCTTTCAGTTGATCAATCATCATGTGTTCTATAAAGATCTTTGTAGTTTTCCAATATATTTCTTTAAACATTACGTTTCTTTCAGTCTTCACTTTAGTTTCTTACCTTTAATGTAAATACTTAAAATATAATGTTCAAAATATTTAACCAACAAGAAAATCGTAAAATTTATTTGAATTGCCACCTTTTAAAACAATAACTAAAGAGTGTATATATATATACACACACATAATCGATATATATTTTTATGTATTTAACTAGCGATTGTAATTATTTTTGATCAACCGACAAGCCAAATGTGTTAAAATCCCAAAAGATTAGCACCACGATGGTTATGCGTGGTCATAAGCGGTCAAGGCCCCTTTCCTTTAAAAGAGGGAGAAATTTAAAAATAGCCAAATTTATAAGTGGTCATTCAAAAATAGTCACACTTTTAAAAGTAATCGAAATTTAATCACTTTTTATGTAAAGATAAATCTGAACGAAAATACTGTTCAAAATTTAAAAAATACTCCAGTATAATATACTGGAGTTCCAGCATAAGTATACTAGAACTCCAGCAAAGTATACCAGTCCAGTATAATATGCTGGAAGTTCATACACAGGTGCTTGAATCTCCAGTATAATCTGCTGGAACTTTCCGCGTGTTGGAGTTGCAGCATAATATGCTGGAAGTTCATATACAGGTGCACCGAACTCCAGTATATTATGTTGGACCGGCCTTTGTTACAGCAAAATAATAGATATTTTTCAATAACTTAGCAAACGCTGACTATTTTTGAATAACCAGTCCGAAAACTGGCTAATCGATGCTATTTTTACTTCAAAAGATCTAACTCAATGCCGAAAATTTTATTTTGAGTCTCACACCGTCAATAACTTAAAAAGTTGCTTTATTGGTTATAACGGTAATAAACCGAGAAAAGAAAGATTATTCAGTAATCTTTAAGACGCGGTAAATTGATTAAAAGCTCAAATTCAGTAAAAAGAAACAAACAAAATCAGCTATCATTGGAGACCCACGATATGGTCCATGTGCTCTTAGTTGGGGTCGATACACTTAGGGGTGTACAAATCGAATCAGAAAACCGTATCAAACAGAAAAGTTAAACTAAATTAATTAAAAAATTCGATTAGATTTGATTTGGTTTGGTTTGATATTGAGTAAAAAAATCCGAACCAAACCAACATATAAATATATAATTTATATATATATTTTTCAAATTTTATATAGAATTTTCTTTAAAAAATGTCTAGAGATATTTGGGATTTTCTTACGGGATATAATATTTAATAGAATATGAAGTGCTCCATATTTATTAGCCTTAAATAATGGATTGTATGATTACTTTCTTATCAAGTGTTACTGAAATGCGTCAATCTCTTTGTTCTTCCATATTCATACGTCAAGATCTATTATATTATTATATCTTTTTCGAATTTGAAGTGGTTATTATTATTAGGTATCATATTGATTTTTACGTTTAATTACTAAATTTGATTAACCTTGAAAATCTACATCAATAAAAAATTATTGTCTGACGACTAAAAAAATATTTTAATATACATAAGAATATTTTAATAGTAATATGTTTGTCAAATTTTAAATTTTTACTAAACGCATATTACTTATAAAAAATTTAACAAAGTTAGATTTAAATAATATTTAAGTAACAAAAAATCAGAAAAATTCAAAAATCCGACAATATCGAACCAATCCAAACCGATATAGTTGGTTTGATTTGATTTTGATAAAAATCGAACCAACCCAGTACATGTACACCCCTACACTTATGTATAACATTATTCATGCTGATTGAATCCTCTATCGCTTAGGATAATGTTAATTTATGCAATTTAGTAAGCGTTTGGACATAAGAATTGTAAAATTCTAAAAAATGGTAAAAAAAATTTGAAATGAAATGATATTTGAAATTTATAGTTGTGTTTGGACATAAAATTCAATTTGAGTTGTTTTTGAAGTTTTGTGAGTGAATTTTGAAAAATAGTTTTTTGGAGTTCTTCAAATTTTAGAAAATTTCCAAAGTGCATCTTCAAGAGAAAATTGAAAATTTTATGAACAAACGCTGATTTAAAAAAAAAGCGAAAATTTTTTGGAAAAAAGGAAAAAAAAGGTTTATGTCCAAACGGGCTCTTAGTATATTTTCAAGAATGAAGAGTTTCAAAATATATTTTTAGATGATTCTTAATGCATTTGAAGCAAAAAAAAGGTTTGAACTCTTATTATTATCTTGTACGATGATTTAAATGAATCAACTACTAACGCAAAATTCATCATTTCAAATTCTCACACAAAGCATTTGAGCTAACAACGACTTTGAAAGCCTTAACTAAAAAGCAATTAGTTCAACCACAAATTATGTCACACCTTTTTAAAAAATATCACGAATTTTCTGATTTTTAGAGAACAACTTGCTAATTTTCCTTCCAAATAAATTTCAAGGAAATACCTTTGAACTAAACAAGATTCAATTTTAATAATTATAAATTCAACAAGACCAAATTCTAAGTCTATTCTGCTTATCTAATCGTAACATTCATCTTTGAACACTGGAAATGACATGCATAACTATATTTGGTGTACCAACAAAACAACATCACATGGTTTTGCTCATGAAACAGCTTCTTTCTGAACCTCAGATGTACAATATCTGGAAACCAAAAAAAATACTAGGTTTTTTGAATGATACTCTTTATTCCTTTCAAAAACTAAAAACAGAAAAAGTCATCTCACTGACATTGATATTTACATGCAACTAAAGGCCTCACAAATCTAGCGTTACCTGTTGTATTTCCCGAGTCCAGATGCCCCAGCAACCAATCCGAATCAGTTCCATTGTCTTGAGCTGTAATTTGTGTCCGATACTCCGACCACTGTGTTCCCTGTAAGAGGCCTCACAAATTCGACTAGTGTTTCCAACAATCAATTAAATCATGACTCACATCCGGGAAGAGAATTAGCTGATGCAAATGGTGAAAAGCTTGTAACTGATTCACTGTGGTGCAGTGGGTTATGATGCTGACTTGTTGATCCAATATAGCTCGAAGAGGGATTGCTAGGACTAGGAATATATGCAGGTACGTATCTTGAATTAAGAGGTGATAGAGAAGGATAACCCAATGAGTTAGATAAAATTAAGTAAGATGCACCAGATCTTTGCGAAGATGCAATTCGAAGGTCGAGTGAACTTCGGTTTATAGCAAAATGAGGTGACTGGTGGTAGGACCAAAGAGAGTGCTGGTTATGAGAGCTAGAGATTGATTGAGGACGAGAAACTGAAGGCGATCGAGATGCTCCTGTGCCTATATGTATTACTGCCGACGATGCTAATGATGAACTTAGAGATGACATCGAAGATCCAGATCGCAGACTAGACGAAAGCAATGGTGTGGATTCTGATGCTGGTGGTTCGCCAGTGCTAGTCCTTGCATCCCGTTTGCAAACAGGGCAAAAGGTTCTCCATAATGTCAGCCAAGCATCAACACAGTCAGTATGAAATTCTGAAAAGTTTACACAGGACGTGTTAATAACTGAAAAATGCCATGTGCTGCAGAAGAAATAAATTCTGAATGGGAACATATTTCAATGGAAGTGTATATACTGCAGTATAAAAAGATAGATCAGCTCCGGACAAGGAAATATTCCAATAATATGATGCTTGGAACCATAACTTTGGTTTTTCCATAGTTAGCCACCAAGGAGACTTCAGAAAATGAAATAATTTCAAAAATCAAGTGTAAACTGTATTTATAACTGTTCGGGTACTTTGCAAAGGGTAAAAGTTAAGATGATAGAAAATATGCACACAGTAATGAATGATAAATGATACTCTTCTCTACATCATGATGACAGGGCTTGGAACCCAAAAATTTCAGCCAGTTGGTTGGGATTCTGGTCAGATCCCGAAAATATGGTAGGGCTTGGAATGAAAATCCTTAGTTTTGATCAAGGCACTACTTGGGAAGTGGTTATGGAGATTCAGGATTGAAGAGCAGGCATTATGGAGGGAGGTGATAGCAGGAAAACATGGAGTCGTGGAAGGGGAATGGAGGTCTAGAAACGTAGAGGAGTATTATGAAGGGTTAGGAAGATTTCAACAGTTACCTATAGAGTAGGGAATAGAAGTAGAGCCAGTTTTTGGGATCATCAGTGGTGCAGACTGCGGAGAAAGTATATGAGAACGACTTTCCCCAACTTATTCAGAGTTACGTGCCAGAAAAAGACAATGGCACGACATATTCGGGTGGTAAAGGAGGAGGGATTTCGCTATCTGGAATTAACATGAATGGGAGATGGATGGATTTCAAAGGCTGAAGGAAATTTTACAGAGTACCACTCTCAGTGGTGAGGACTCGTGGAGGTGGGTGGCACGACGTGAAGTGCTTCTCAGTAAAGTCATAATACCACAAGATTTTGGTGGGAGAGGAGTCTTTATGTACTGGGTTTGTTGTTGTTGTTGTTATTTTGGTGGGAGAGGAGTCAAGTTTCTTTAGTGATGACACTAACATAGATTCATGTTTAAGAGGATACATTAGTGCTTATCAACCATGATCTGTGATTAGTTTGTCATGGCACCAAAAGTCAAAAAAGATGAGCATCCTCCCAATGGAGGAACAAAACTTAATAAAATGGTGTGTTCCTACTTTCATCGACCTTAGTAACAAATAGAGCTAAATATGAACAACTTGGAAAGTAAACAACGTCTATAAGAGAGGATAACTTACTGTGCCGGCACGGAAGAACTCTAATCTTATTTCCCACACGATAATCTTCGAGGCATATAGCACATGTTACTGATGTAGAATTATCCTCCACAACTGATGTAAATGTCAAACTTGGCATAGCTTTTACCAAACGCTTACTAATCCCATGAAATTCACGGACACGAGAAGCTCGGGGCCTCTCTCTTCGTATATGATGTCTGCGAACAAAGAAACACATCCCGAGCACGGCCGACATAGCAAGTAATGAAATGAAAGACGTAGCCATGATTGACCAAGCTGAGTTTTCCAAGCCTGGGATTATCCGTACTTCCATATCAGTGTCACCAGCATATTTTGTCAGTGTTTCTCCAGAAGCTTTTGAAACGAACACTGCGAGTATCTTCACACCAGTAGAGGTTCCTGACACTGTATTGTGTGTGTGGTTAAACCTTTGGTTGTTAAAAATCAACAGTTATAGAAGCTTAAAGCATTCAAAAGCAAGAGATGAAGTTGGTTGTTGAAGTCTTTGACAAAAGATTTCTGAGTTCTCTATTTTATTTTCCTTGTGGCTGGGGTGGGATAATAATCGTCTAGTTTGTCAGTTCTATGATATGAACATTTCAGATGAACCACTTTGGGACATGCTGAGAAAGCTTAGCAAGGATTTCGAGCTTTTTATTTTTTAAGAGCGTGTTTGGATTGGCTTTTAAGCTGGCCAAATCAGCTTTTAAGCTCTTTTTAGCTTTTCTCAGTATTTGGCAAAGCTAAAAAGTGCTTCAAATAAGTTAAAAACTGCTTCAAACAAGCCAAAAGAAATAAGGTGGGCAACCCCAACTTATTGCTTTTTGGGTTAAAAGCTATTTCTGCTGAAAAGCCATTTTTTAAACCAATCCAAATGAGCTCCAAGTCATTTAATTACTTGGTCAAATACAAGTTTTGCTGCAACTGGTTTTCCTAATAGTCATCTAAAAGTTGTAAACATGTATTTAGTCCAGCTCAGTGACCCCTAACGCCAATGGGAAAAATATAAAAACTTGGAAATCAAAAGCATCACATAATAAAAAACTAAAAGAAATCTTAAGAGCTGGATAATAATTTTCTGTTACAAATTGGAGATGGCAAAATATATTCTGTAACTTCCTTCAGATGGATCAATCCCTCTTTACCAAATTGAATCTCCAAATAGCACTTCTTCTTTTTTTTCCACCCTACGAGTTTTTATGAATAACTAGTTAGGGAATGAAGCGTAATTTGGTTGATCAATTGACAGTTTTGAAGTTTCGTCAACATTTTATATGGATGGCATATACAGCGCATTAAGTGATTAAAGGCAAAGCAGGAAATTTACATAAAAAATTGTACAACGTCACATAGCTGGCTTCTGCAAGGAGTACCGAGTTCAATGTCAATTTAAACTGTAAACCTATTTCCCTTTCCAAGAAATCATTTCACTTCTTATCCAATGGATCGAAATTAATAAACTTAGAAAGGTTAATGAAGAAACGGTTAAAAAGTAAAATGTATAGTGGAAGAGAATATTACTTGGAATAATAGCGTCATATGCATTGTCATAGATAATGGCTGCTTTAAAACCCGCAGCTTGTGCTTTTCTGACTTTATCCTCAAAGCTACATCCACCCCTAATTATCAGCACAAATGGATCTTTTGTGAAGTTATTAGTTGGTTCAATCTTGTTAGTCAAAGTCGAGCATGCATCCAAAGGCTCTGCCACATACAATGTTCCACATTTGCCTGAACCCTTTGGTGAGGGAGCTGAAATTAAAAACAGGTCGAATATCATGCACACAGAAAAGTAAAGGAAACCTTTGCTATATCACAACACTTAGCATTTTCAGTTAAAACAGAAATACAGCCAACATTAAAAACCTCATAACTCAAATACAAAGAAACCAAAACCATGATCAACAACAACATATACTCAGCTCTAAATGCAAGTTATTAATACAACATTCATACATACTCTCTTGATGCAAGTACAGATCCCTTGGAGATTCTAACTAAAAAAAGAACTTGCAAAATATGACAGATCAAGTTTCCAAGATGAGATCTTTTATTCCCCGTAAGAAGCTCTTAACAAACAACAACAATAAAAAACCCAGTTCAATCCCACAAATGGGTCTAGGGAGGGTAGTGTATACCCTACTTGGTAAAGGTAGAGAGCCGTTTCCGGTAGACTCTCGGCCACTCCTAACAAAAAACATGATCTAGTAAACCTCCCCCCCCCTTCCCCTCTCAAAACACAAACATGGAGAATAAAAAGCAAAGCATGATTAGTTCAAGAAGCTCATGAAAACATAAATTAAACAAAACCTAATTCCTAATATTCAACAAAAAGCACTTCTCAACCATTACATTACACAACTCCCACACCAATTATAATCCATCCAACAAAAAAAAGATCAAATTTTTAAGCACAGAATAAAAGAGAAGTCTAGNGGGGGGGGGCAAGGTCAACTCACCAAAATCAGCTTCAATGTCTTCAAAAGACAAAGTAACGTTTTTACCAATCAAAATTACACTTCCAAGAGCTCCAGAAGCCACTAAAGACACATAACTGAAGAACAAAAAAACCCAAAAACTCACCATTCCACTTCCCAAATCTCAGAACCCTACAACCCCTTTAAATAATTTTCAAGGAAATTCACAAAAAAGAAGACTAAAATTCACAACAACCCCTTTTGTCAATTTTCAGGAAAAATCACCCAAAAAAAAAAAAAAAAAAAAAAATAGATACACTCTCAAGAATACTGAGAGAATAGAAACATCAGCTTCCATAGGAATTTTAATATTTTTGGTTTTCCTTGTGTGGGGAAAGATGAGAAATTTTTGGTAGGAATTCTAAATCTAAAAGGTAAGAAAATCGACATTTTCGCTATATATAAATTGTGTTTCTCCCTTTTGTGTGCTCTAATGATTATTTATCTTTTTTACATGTTATTAAGCTAACAATGGACAAAAAATAACAAAAGGGAAAATGCAAATAAACCAAAAAAATAATAATAATAACAACAAACTAAAGAAAAAGAAAGGATATTTTTGCAAGTTGCAAAATCTAGAGAAGGAAAATGATTCTTAATTGTATAAAGTGAAATGTAAAAAATGATGTTAAATATTTTTCCGAAAAATAGTTAACCTTTATTTACAACTTTCATGCTAATATTGATTTAAAGAAATTACTTTTAGCAACATAAATCATAGAGTTCTCGGAAAGAGCAACTTCTCAAAGTATCAAGATTTTGATTTTATTGAATCAATATTTTATAAGAAATTAATTTATTATAATATGTTTTAATGTAATTAATAGACAGAATATCTTTGTTTTATTGTTTTGAAACGATTTCGCATCCAAATAATTATTTGTTAATTGAACTATATAAATCTCGTCAATATTAATTCACTTGGACTATTATATGAAAGAGCACCTTCGTGAGGTGTTGGTGCCAACGTAAAATATGAAAGAAACCAATAAAAAAAATAAAGAATATCTTTTGAGGATGATAATGAAATGTGGTCGGTACATAAAATATGTCGTGTTTACATATTGTTGCTCCAAATTACAATATAAATATACAACAAGCCAGAGGGTTACTGGATTAGGTCCAATCTGAACTGTCTATAGATTATTTGCATGACAAACTTGATAATTCATTGTTTATGGACATGTTAAATGATAAGAAAATAGAGGAGATAAGTTGTTGGGGACGAGTTGATGTTGTGGTCCCTGTTAAAAATGTACAAAATTCATGTGATGTTGATTTTGATTTTGTTTGTCAATTATGTAGTGCTTCAATTTTTTTAGGACTATATTAAGAAAAAGAATAGTCAACCCACCCATTTTTATAACCACAATATATGAATCGATTTGTGATATATTCAATCATTTTTCTAAAATTCAAAATATTTTAAATACATAAGAAAATGATATGGGAATGAAATATTGTGTGGATGTAAAATGTAGTTGAAGAGGGGAAGGGAATGAAATACTACGCTACTAATGGATATTGAACCATTCAACTAACTACGAGTGATCTAGCTTTCACTCCTATATTATGATATTTTAATAATTGAGCAAGAACATAAATAATATGGTAAAAGATTAATTTTATTCCCCATCTTAAGAACATTTCAAGTTATTGAAGTGACAATCTAATCACCATTTATAATACAATGACCTAAAAAAGAGTAGAAATCAATGAGAAATTAATATGGTTTGTTAAGAATGTATCAATATTATATTTTTTTGCAACTACAAACTCGTAAGTCGTAAGGATCTCACAAAGAATAATAATATGTGTCATCTATATTCAGGCACTACAAATCATCAATCGTATTTTCATTCATTCATCTTTATCTAATATCATTTTATTAGAAGAATGACCTTGAGTATCGATATTATCGTACTTAGATACAAAAATCACGTCTAATCTAAAAAAACATAAAAAATTGACTAGTTAAGTCTCATTTGACAAGAACAAGATGAAACGAGATGACCATTTACTATAAATGTCACAAGTTTGTAAACAATTCTTGTTACTTGAACGGATAGCCTGTTATTTACTACATATAAAATATAATTTATGTTATAAGCACCTAATTTTTTATCATATTTAAATTTTTGTCACCATCTACTATGTAAATATTTCTAAGGGCTTAATCTACAGTTTTTAGCTTTGTTACACCTTTTTTATAGGGTAAAAATTAATAATTTAAAAGGTCAATTATTACTATTATTTTTATTTTTATCTTTATTTTAAAATAAAATATAAAACAAAAAATTAAATAATTTTTTTTTAATTTGGGGAGTAAGAAAAGAGGAAAAGGGAAGTAGGGAATTAAAAAATAAAAGTAAAGGAAGGTAAGAATTTAAAAAAAAAAAAGCAAAAAGAAAGTGGAAAAAATAAAAGTAAAGGAATGTGGGAAATTAAAAAATGAAAAGTAAAAGATATTGGGAAATAAAAACAAAATAAAGGTAGGAGAAAAAAAGCAAAAGAAAGTAAAACTTTTTAAAAAATAAATAAATAAAAGAAAGTGGAAATAAAAAAAAAGTAAAAGAAAGTGAAAATTTTAAAAAAAGTAAAGAAATTTGGAAATGAAAAAATAAAAGTAAAGGAAGGTGGGGAATATTTTTCTTTTCAAAAAAGAAGGAAAATGGAAAGTGGGAATTATTTTTATAAAAAAATTAAGCAAAATTTCAAAAAAGTTTACCTCATTTAAGAGTTCAATTGAGGTCAAGATTTCGAGTTCGAGAGGTTGTTTCGAGGTCGCCATTGATTCCGGTTGAGATTCCAATTTAGTCGAAATTTTACCGTGTAAAGCATCTTAAAAGATACATTTCTGCTACTCTTTGAAGTTTCTCCTTGTATATTTATTGTGAAGGTTTTGATGATTAGGAATGTGCTAAAATCCCTCTCCGTGCTTATGTGTTAAGCTCTTTTCAATGATTCTTAATTTTCTAGTGTAATAATTTGCTTTGCCGTGTTAGCTTATTAATTCACATTGTGTTACTGTTCCATTTGATTAGTCATAGAAATTGTTGAGATGGTATGCTCATTTAGTCTTAAAAGATGATTTGGGCCCAAGTTGTTTAACGCGTTCATACAGCTTAAGGTGAAAAGATAAATGGTCGTGGGTATTTGATACATAATGGGCTATATGTATCTATTTGTCATGTTCAATTCAATAGGAGCTATAGTTTGCCCGAACTTGATAAATACATTTAGCTAGCCCATTTCTTATAAATTAATAGATATCAAAATAATTTGAAATATAAATTGTTGGTAATTTATTAAGTTATAAATAGTTTAAAGGTTGAATGAGTTGTGAATAATTTTTTAAATCATACATTTCTTCCTTTGTCCATAATCCATGGCCTTCACAATTATTTCAAATGTAGCAAAAAAAAAAAAAAAAAAAAAAAAAAAAAAAACTCATAAATCGCTAGTATGCTTTAGGCGCGCAGTAATAAATCAATTATCGTAATTATGTATACGTTCGTGTGACATAATTACGACTTCCAAATTAAATGCAAGGTATGCGTTCGCGCAACTTTGACAGAACAATCTTAATAATAATAAAAGTGTTAACAATTGTGTATACGCACGCGTGACATGATTTTTAACGTGCCAAATAAAATTTGTTTCAACATAATTCTTTAATTACAAATAACCAAGCAATAAAAGCGGATAGATAAAACATGAAAATCAATAAATCATAGTATGTCCAAAATTAATTCATGTCAAGTTGTCGTCAATAAAATGACCGTGCTAGAACCACGGGACTCGGGGAATTCCTTACACCTTCTCTCAGAATTTCTTTCTCGGACTTTGTCTTCGCAGACCAAATAATAAAAGAGTTAAATCTTCCTTTGAATAGGGATTCGAATAAAAGTTGACATGGAACACCTAAAAACCTATTACAAGCGGTGACTCTGTAATTAAAATAATCACTACTCAAATTTGTCACTTTAATTGGAAAAACTCTTTAACCCATTACCAATACCTATATATCTTTCTTTTGGGGTAAAAATGGGTGTGACAGCTCTGACAACTCCGCTAGAAAACTCAACCAGAATTCTAGCTTGTACATATTGACTTTTATTTGAATTTATTAATTTTATATATATATTGTGATTTATTGGTGCCTAATGTGCTACTTTCCCGCTTTTTACCATTTTGATGGTGTTGAATTGTACATATAAATTGTCTTCTCACATACCTCTCTGAGTATTCTTGAAATTAAATTGGGCATTTGCTTGACATATCCCACTTTCGTTGGGATAGCTGAGGTGCTTGTCACCCGAGTGAAGGATCTTAGGCATACATATTTTAGGGGGGAGCACCACCAGCTAAGCCGGAAAGTAATGCTACCGGTACGCTGACCCTCCTTGGCTCGAGTTGTCCGGTCGAGTAAGCTAGTCTAGACACCTTCTCCACCAGGATTTAAACCTAGAAGAATAAACCTCATGCAGGATATCCCTAGTAGGTTCGCTTTATTTGCATCATGTGAATTTGACTTAACAACGCTCGGCATAGGGGCCAGGTTCTGTTTTAGGACATATACCTTTTTGAGACCAATATGTCCGTGTTACGTGCTATCTGTTGCATTATTTGGGAGGCTTGCATGTTGACCGACTTTAGCATAAATCAGTTGAATGAACAGAAAAAATGATGTGGTCTAGTGGGTATGGTTTTTAAAGATTAATTTTCATAAAAAAAAAAAGAAGAGAAAATAGTTGGTTTGACCGAACTACGCGCGTCTGGTTCTCACCAGATATGAGATATGTAGGCAATATTTATCGGGTCTGTCACGATCCAAACATTCCTCCTAAATACATCGTGAAGGCACCTAGTCTCTATGACTAGGTAAGCCTAACAAATTGCGGGAATAACAATAGTGAAAGTAAAATTTGGCAACTAACAGCGTTGGATGCGGTGGATAACTGAATAACTACTGACAATGCCGCTCGACATATACAATAACCAATACCCTATAAATACACAGTCTTCTCAAAACCCGGAACATCGTAAGTCACAAGCTAGAGAAAGAAATTAACATCTCTATACACTAGAATCTAATAAAAAGGATACAGAAAGTGTTTGACATAGGGAAGAATCGAGGGGGACTCCTATGTCTGCAGACGCGGAAAATATACCTTGTAGTCTCCAAAGCTGTCTCAGCTCACTGATAATGTGGCTGATAATGAACACCTGGATTAGCACACAAAACATGTGCAGAAGAGTAACATTAGTACACCATAATGGTACCCAGTAAGTGCCAAGCATAACCTCAATAGTGGTGACGAGGTCATGTCAGGCCCACTGGTATAATAAATAAGGCAGGAGAAATATACAGTATAATAAGAGATTAGAATTTAACAAAAGAAAACACAACAAAATAATGGTACAAAACACAGGGGTAAACAACAGGGGATCTCCCGATATACCGTCTCGCAGTCCCAAAATAAATATGCAGGGAGAATTCCCGAGGTACCGCCTCGTAGTCTCAAAAGTAAAATACAGGGAGAACTCCTGAGGTACCGCCTCGTAGTCTCAAAAGTAAATGTGCAAGGAGAACTCCCGAGGAACTGCCTCGCAGTCTCAAAAGTAACACACAGCTCAAATCAATGAATACAACAGTTAACAGCAAGATTTCTACAATTAAGACTGATAAAGAACAAGGAAAAACATAAAAACAACTTGGTATAACCTGATAACTACACATAGACCTGCGCTATTAGACTAAACATGATAACTACACATATTGGAATGGCTCAATTAATAACGAAAGCAGACTAATACTCATTAAAATGGTATAACTCAAATTAAAAGGAAAACAGGTTGCTACTCAGTAAAATCGGGTTTTACATCAAATAGCTCGTGTATGTACTTGTCACCTCACGTACACGACGCTTACATATCACAACAGTACCAAATCCTAAGGGGATTTCCCCCACACAAGGTTAGCAAGTACCTCAAACCAAGCTCAATCAATAGTTAACCGTGTCTTTTCCACGAAAATATCCGACTCTGAATGACATATATATATAACTATAAAAAACTAATCTAATTAATGAAATCAAAGCTAAAGCAAGAAATTAGAAAATCGCCTCAAAAAGTCAACCCGGACCCACATCTCGGAATCGGATAAAAGTCACAAAATATGAACGTTCATTCACTCGTACAAAAATTATCCAAATCCGATGTCAAAATTCCAATCAAAACCCAAAATCTTAGTTGAAGAACTTCTTCCCATTTTTTCCAAATTTTCAACCCAAATCCGAAATTAAAAGATGGAATTAATGACAGGTTAGTGGGATATAACTAAAATAAGTGTAGAATCATTACTCAATCGATGTATCTAAAAATCCCTTAAGATTTCGTCCAAATCCTAGCTCTCAAACTCAAGTTTTGATAAAAATGGCCAAACCCTTGATTTTGAAATGTTATATTCTGCCCAGACATTCCTTCTTCGCGAATACGACCACACCCTCGCATTCGCGAAGCACAAATTTACTTTGGCCCAAAATCCTCAATCGCAAACACGATGCCCTTGTCACGAACGCGAAGACCACTTAGCTCGACCCTACGCGAGCGCAGGACCAACATCGTGAACGTGTAGGCACAAAGGGCCTGGGGGCCCAGTTGGCCAATACCTTTACGCGAACGCGGGACCTACATCACTAGCGCGTAGACCAAGTACCTCAGTGCTTCGCGAATGCGAGGCCTCCATCGCGAAGGAGAAGTAGAAAATCTCACCTGCCTCCAGTTCCTCTTCGCGAATGCGAGACTCCCCTCGCGAACGCGAAGAAGGAAACCAGAACTGGAGAACACCAGAAATCTGCAGTCTCTCCTAAGTCCAAAATGATCCGTTAACCACCTGAAATCAATCTGAGGCCCCTCGGACCTCAACTAAACATACATACTGTTGATACCCAATTTTTTCTCAAACTATTTTAAAATTTGCATATGTGCCTTCAAAATCACTTTTTATAATAACTGGTATTTTTCCATATTTTGTTAATTTCTTTTCCAGTTTATTCAGTATTTTAAATTTAATAATTATTCATAAATTATATTACAAATAATTTCAAAATATTTCCCAGCTCAATACATCATTTTTTAATCCTATTAGGATTTAATTATTTCATAAATTAGCCAATTTGGCATTATTTAATTATAATTACAGTAATTTTACAATTATAGCCTAATTGTACATTTATACCATTTTAAATCACTAATTAGCAGTTTTATATTTTAATATTAGCTAATTACCTTAATTTCATTTATTTAGCCTCAATTTCATTTTTTTATTTATATAATTATTAGCTATTTTTTTTATTAATTATTTATCTATTTTAGTGGGTATTTAACAAGTAGCCATTTTAATTTCAATTTCAACGTAATTCAATTTAACCCCCAACCCAATTAAACCAGCCCAATACCCAGGCCCAACCTCTAAGCCAACTCGACCCAATTCCTTTTTCAATATGGACCATTGATCATTTCTGATCAACGGACCAGATTAATCCTTACCTTAATTAGACCTAACGACTACCCCCCTTCCCCTCATTCACTCCCCGTTCAAACATCTCTCTACCTCTCTCTCTATCTCTCTCTCTCTCTCTAGAACCTTCTGGTCTCCCTCCTCTCCGATGGACTCTGTCCATCCTCTCCGGCCACCTCCCTTGCCGGAAGCTATGTCCTCTCACTCTCTCATGGACCCACTTCACCCCACGCCGGTTTGATGCTACCCTGAGGTCCTCAGGTGAACCTGGAGCGGTTTAACTCCTACCCATGGTCCTTCATGCCATTTTTCGGCCACCTCCGGCCGTTCGAGTAAGATCTATGACTTCTCCGGCTAAAGCTGGCAACATTTTAAGGTTTTATTATCTTCTCTGGGTTCTCTGAAACCCTAACTCTCAAGATTATTCGATTTTTCTTTAGATCCGTCTTAGATCTACGCATATTATGAAGCTTTTACATGTTTCCTTCAAAAAACCTTCATATTTCTAAATGTCTCTTCATCTCAAAATTAGGGTTTCATAACCCCTCTTTCAAAATGATTTTTTTCTTCCGCTTCTAGTATCATTCTGTGATTCTTTCGGTGTTTCAATGATTTATCCGAAGTTCTCTTTTCATTTGAATTAATATGTTGAAAACTTTATGTTTCTAGGTCTCTCTCTGACTAATGTGTTCGTTTAATCGCATGAACTCTTATTTCTCACAAATGTCTTAAGTGTTCTGTGATTTTACCCTATTTTTTTCTTGCTAGGGTTCCTGGTTTTGTTTTGTTCTGTTTATATCGTGTTCGTTCTGTTTATTCCCTTTGGTGTTACTGCTTTGTCTCTAAACCTATGTGTGATTTTTCTACTACAGTCATTAGGGTTTTATTTGACTCTTTAATTCTCCCTGTTCGTTTAATGTGTGCTAGCATCAAATCCCTAATTCTATGTGGTTCTTTATCTTGATATGCTTTTGCTTGCCTATTATTTGCCTAATTGATGTTATTCCTGATTTATTTGAATCCCCGATTCCTTGAGATTTGAAAAACCTTACTGATTTCTTATGGACTACTCTTATTGACTTCCGACTTTTAACTTATTTCTTACCTTGCTACATGGTTGATTTACTGTTAATTGATCCCTATTTCCTTAATTAAATCTGATGAACCTAGTCTCAATTGCATACGTCTATTGGGTTGAAATTGTTTCCTTATATGGTATACGCATGGGAACTTTCCTTATTTTGTTATTTGCCTATTAGCTGTTTAATTTTAACCCCTTCAATCAAGGGGTACTTATGTTGATTTCACGCTGTTAGAATATTCCCTTTAGTCTTTCCTTATTTGTAATCACCGTTTGAATAACTCCCTTAATTATGGGACACTTGTGCTGATTTCACTCTAATTGATACTAATTTCCGTAATTGTTAATTGATTATGATTTTTTACCTTATTTCAACCCAGATTTTAGAAACTATATATATGTATGTATGCTCTTCTCTCATTTGAAACACGAACTAATCTGTTCCACTCTCTCTCTCTCACACAACTAAAAACTCTCTGCTCTCCCTCTTTTCTGTGCTAGTTATTACTATTCTAAGTTAGCCGGCTACAAGCCAAGGCTAACTATTGTGCATCTCCTGCTTCCTATTTGTGTTACTGCTTTCTTCACTTCACTGGTATGTTCTAATTCAGGTTCCAGTTCTCAAACCAATATGTTTCTACTACTATTGCAGTTCATTGTGTTTCCAATTTGATTTTACTTATTATTTTGTTGTTCAACATGTAACTAGGATCCCGAACTCCATTCACATGATAAGTTATACTTTATTTGTCATAACCAACATGTCTTTATGTACTTGATACATGTTCTATGTGAATCTTCATGCCTATGTTTGGTACATTAGTTTGATTAGGGTAAATCCTACTGTGTTGAACTATTTGGTCATGTTATGTTAGTATAATCCTATACCCTACTGTATCCCCCAATCCCCTGATTCCTTAGGAACTTCTGATTATGTACTACCTGCTACATGTTTGCCCTCACATGCTCTGTATTTGTCCCTCAAATCCCATTACCCCCGGCTTGTCCTTTGTGTGATGTTGAACTTGTTGGTGTTCCTGCCCTTTTAGTGGTTAAACTTCGTTGTTATAAAACTATTTCAATCAAGTTTCCCTCTTCAAAACTGTTTTCTTACTTACCCTTTTCAAAACTGTTTTCTTACTTAACCTTTTCAAAACTATGTCGAGCACTCTCACTTTACTCTTAGATTATTAAGTTATGCCCCCCTCTGTGTGAGCATTGCCTTGGGACCCTTGAGCTCCCTCTGAACTTTGACACACGAAGGCTCGCCATTCCACACTGCACTTACTCTCTATCTTGGCTATGAAATCTGAGTGTGAGCACTGTCCGGGATCCCTTGAGGTCCTTAGGGAACTATGACACATCCGGATTGTTAAAAGGCTGTGAAACATTACTTGGCATTGAGGACATGGAGATCTGGGCCTATACTTTAGGCTCCCTATAGTTAACTTCTTATTTTCTTTACTTTCAGTGTAATTCCTATTCAATGGTCTGTAACAAATAATTGTAAACAGCTCTGGTGTTGGATAGTGAAAAGGGGTGGGTAATATGCATGATGTAGTGTAATCAAGGGTAGAAATCATGCTTTCTAGGTTTACTCTCTCTATGCGCAATAGCAGCCATGTTACGGTACAACATGCCATGCATTAGATATCATGTTATTTAGTATTTATATGTACTGTTTTTAGCATCTCATCATCACTTTGAAGTCCTTTCTATAGGGTAAATAATACCAACAAAATAAATTGCTATTATGTGGTTCTGCCTTACAAACGTGTCCTGAAGCTTCATTTAGAAATCCTCTCTTAGGATAAANATGCCAAGCATGCCATGCATTAGATATCATGCTATTTAGGATTTATATGTATTGTTTTCAGCATCTCATCATCACTTTGAAATCCTTTCTATAGGGTAAATAATACCAACAAAATAAATTGCTATTATGTGGTTCTGCCTTACAAACGTGTCCTGAAGCTTCATTTAGAAATCCTCTCTTAGGATAAATGTGTTGCACTCATCATGCTGCAAATATGCTACGCACTTAGAAAACCTTTTTTTTTTTTAAGATAAACAACATTAAAAACTGTCACCTATGTTATTCCTGAAACTTTGCATAATGCTGTGATTCTATGTGCATTTAGAGATACTGTTTTAGCAACTGCATAAGCATCATTCTGCATTAGACATCATGTTATAGGATCGTACTCATTTAACTACACTTAGTCTAAGTAAAGATGTATAAAACAATCCTCCTATTCTAACAAACTAGTAATTAGTCTCTGAATATTTGCAACACTTAGAACTGCATGCTATTAGGTATAACGACCTGAAATTGTCATCATAACTGCTACACGCCTAGGCAAGTCTTAGGTAATCAACCATAAAGAAATAAAACCAGAACTGTCCTTTGTGATTAGTGTTCAACTGTCAGCATGTTTAAAACCAGTAGGCAAGCCTGATTAAGACTTCCTCTCTGAGTTATGCAATAAATTTGTCTTTGTGTTATCCCTTACATACCATGCTTAGGATCTGGACCTTAACTGTGTATGAGTCATGCTGTTTATGTATACTATGTGTGGAGGTATACTTGAGCCTTTTATTTGCTTTCCATGCTCCCCTTAATTGAAGTCCTATATGTTTTATTATGTGTCGCCTTAGTAATTTTTACCTTTAAAACCTGAGGGTCTGCCTAGCACCTCCCTTATAGGATAGAAGTCCTAATTCCCCCGGGACTAATAGGAAGGGACGGGTAACATCATGCAATAGAGGTCGATACCAACACTCAATTTAGTCTTTCATGGGGTGGGAAAGGGTAGAATATGGATATGATGACCGGTGCGCTAATACCACGTGTAGCCCCTCTTCGAGGAGTGTCATACCGGGTATTGCACTGATGTGATCTATATTATTATAAACCTAGGATACCCTTTATATGCTTAGATCGTAATCCTTTCAAAATCTAAACTTCTTTACTATTTTCAAACATCTGCATGCTTAAGACTTAAATATCCTCTTATTTGAGCCTTTATTTGTTTGTTTGCTAAGCCGTACAAATTCACAAAAGCTGTTTGGCCGGAAACCACACTTGTGGATCCTGAGGGGTGCCTAATACCTTCCCCTTAGGATAATTTCAAGCCCTTACCCTATCTCTAGTTAATAACATAGTTGTAAATGAACCCCTTTGGTGTCCTAACACACCTTTAAAAATCGTTAGGTGGCGACTCTAAAAATCACAAACCCCTTTCCCAAAAGAAAAGAGTTGTCTCAACCGAATGTCATAAACCCGATCTCCGCGAGAAAAGAGGGGGCACGACAGCATGGCGACTCTACTGGGGATTATAGGCTTTTACCATTACAAACCGCTTTGTTAATTTGTCCGAGTATACTTTGTTTGATATTTTCTCCTTTCCTTTTTCCCCCTCTATGTGCAATTAATTGGTTATCTCTTTCGAATATTTATTCCTTCCAAAAGGCAAAACTGACATGTTTCTTTGTTTTCCTTTGTAACCGCTTTAAATCATAACTGCTGTATCTACCGCTTTCCTAACGTGCAAATACATGACAACATGTTTTTAATGCTTATTTATTATTGCATAATCATGCTCAACATTCATACTCCAATCGTGCCAAACAAAATACTATAGCAATGCTTGATGAGTGGTTGCACTCTTCCTATATTATTACTCCCTAAATTCAGAAAGGCTTATTTGCGATAAAACTAGTCGATCAGCGGTGCAGTCGAAGGTTCCGTGCCTTTTTCCCTCTTGAGTTATCCGCTCGAGGGTACCATTCTAAAACCCCATAGACACCTTACTCCGTTATGTTTTTTCATGCATCATGATCAAACCTAGCCAGGCTAAAGTGTGGTCTGCACGATAGCTTTTAAGATTGCCTTATCCAAAAGTCCACTGGGTTTCCCTAAACCCAAACGGACATCATCACGTTCTGTGCATTTATTTGGAGAACTAAATGCTTTATGCTAATTGTTGATGTTAAATAGTTGAGTCTGGTGGGGGTCAGGGTCTAATCCTGTTTGCCTTGTAGAAATATGAGGCACGAAGTCCCAAAATTCAACATGGTCTCCAATATCCATCCAAGATTTCTAAGTTGGTGAGAAGATTTGCATTCTAGTGACAAAACTTTCGTCAGAAAATACTTGGGCAATCTATCATTTCTCCTGGAAATCCAGCCTAACAACATGATAATAGAGGCTGCAACCCTGTTCTGGGATTGTGAAAGGTCCGTGTTCCGCTTTGGGGACATTGAAATGACACCTTTGCTGGAGGAATAAGAGGACTAGTCAGCTGGCCTAGTATGGGAAAACCCGGGGTTGCTAATGCCTGAGATCCGCACAAGCAAAGGTTTCCCCAAAATGATGGGTCTGAGGAAGAATGCAGAACTGGTATGCTTAAAGGAGTCATACATCCCTTTTGACTATTTGTACGAAAGGTACGGCCATAGAAAATCATACCGTACCTACCACGACGAGTTTGCCATCACATCCTTGGGACACATCCATCGTAGAGTATTCGTCTTCATGTTTTGCTTCTTGGGTCTGATTTTGTTTCCAATGAAGAATGAGAGAATCCACACTAGACTGGACATGGTAAACAAGACACTAATGGAAGTAATTGGTGGGAAAAACTTCAGCATTGTGCCCATGATCATTGCAGACATATATCGAGCCTTAGAAAAGTGTTAACGAGGGGCAAGACACTTCGAAGGATGCAATCTAATACTTCAGCTTTGGCTCATGGAATATCCCAAAAGGGTGAATACCAACAAGAAATTCATCGAAGAGTTTGGGATGACCACATCGCTTTCCACCATCCAAAGCGAATGAATTACATCCCCGACATGTTTGCTCAGCCTGAGAACGCCAAAGGATGGGTCAAGCTCTTTGATAATCTGACTGAAGAATAGGTTAGTGGATGTTCGAGTGGTTTGCGATAGAGGAGTTCATCGCCCATTCCAGAGATGCACCATTACTAAGAGGAACATACCCTTATGTCCCTCTTCGAGTTATGAGGCAAGCAGGTAGGAAGCAAGTCATATCCAGGGTCGACAAGATGAGCCATCTTCGAGCTGACTTCCAAAATGACGATAGTCCTCACAAGTGCCAAGCCCAGCACATGTGGCACTACAAGATTGTAATGGAGAAGGACACCATCGAGCCAGACATATATCATGCCGGTTGTACCCTTTTCTATACTGGTTGGTTGGCAGAAAATTGGGGTGGTTTGAGCGAGCCAGGGTTCGTTCAGGGCCACAGGGTTATAGATGAAAAGGCTGAGGCACAAGTCAAATACAACCAGCTGCGCAAGAGGATCCGTGAGTGTGAGGATGAGCACCACGAAATACATGAGTCTAGCAAGAAACTAATCGAGGAATGGAAAGATATGGCTATCAGCACTAACAAAAGGTTAAGGTATTTGGAGCGAGGCATAGTGGAGTTGGAGGAAAAATTTCTCAAAAGGGTTGAAGACTGTCAAAAGGCTGAAGGGAACGAATGAGGACATCTAGCCAGAGCATACCTGTTGCTGGGACTTCGCGAGTTGGGGAAACTGTACGAGGGAAGCAAGAATGCCGAGTCTGGGGAAGGTTTTTCTGGGACCAAGTAGATAGGAATGTCTTTATTTTACTTTATCAATGTAATAAGGCCAATGGCCATTAGTGACCTTTACTTCCTGTTTATTTAGTGTCATTTTGGGATTCGTCTATTTTCTTATCAATAAAATGAGGCATTTAGCATCTTAAGTTATCCAAATCAATTTGTCGCTAGGCCTACCTCGGGCACAAAAGAGGTCCCCAAATTAGGACGCGCTTTACATTCCCACACTATGTGTTTAAATACCACAATACTTTTCATAATCCTCACTGACTTGGCTACCTTTTGTTTTTGTTTTCCTCTTTATTTATTTATTCCTCTCCCCAAAGGTTAGTTCGTGCACTCTGGAATCATCATCCTATCTTACAAGATCTAGGGGGCCTTTACCCTCTCCTCCTCTTAGTCCTCCCAAAGGTAAAAACAAAGGCAAAAAGAAAATGGAAGATTCAAGAAATTACATAAATGAGAATGTGGTTGAACGGGTAGAGGCCACTGATGTCCAGGGTATTCAGATTCAGAATGAATCTGTGTCGTAGCTGGAACGAAAGTTGTCAAAGTTTCAAGAAGAGCTTATTCATGTTCGGAATCTGGCAAACCTGTCATTCTCCCTCAACGTCCCAGACGTCAACATCCAGAATCCTACACCTCCTCAAAACATCCCAAAACAAAAAAATCATCCCGCAACTCATTATCACAACACCCCACCAAAGAACCAAACTCTTCCAGCGCAATGCAACGCCTGCCACACCCCAAATAACACTCCACTGCTTATCCCAGAACCTCAAAACTCCACAAATGACCATTTCCACACTCATGCGCCAGGCCACCATAACAATCTCATCTACGTGAAGACCATGCCACACTCCACTCCCCCTATCACATACACACCTAAGTCTGACGAAAAGGACCTTCTTATGAAGAACTTGGTCGTGGAACTTAGGAAGTTGACCAGCCGGGTTCAAGGCGTCGAGGGAATCAAGGGAGTCGAAGGGTTGATCTATGAAGATCTCTGCATACAGCCCGATGTCGAACTGCCCGAGGGATACAAACCTCCAAAGTTCGAAATGTTTGACGGTACTGGTGATCCGAGGGTCCATCTGAGGACCTATTGTGACAAGATGGTTGGCGTAGGAAAGGACGAAAGGATCCGCATGAAGCTGTTCATGAGGAGCTTGAAAGGAGATGCGTTGTCTTGGTACATCAGCCAAGATCCCAAGAAATGGTCTAATTGGGTGAGCATGGCATCTGACTTTATGGATAGATTTGGATTCAACACAGAAAACGCACCAGATGTGTTCTATATCCATCCAGAATTTAAAGAAGAAACACACGGAGACGTTTTGCGAGTATGCTACTCGCTGGAGGTCCTAAGCTGCTATGGTCAAACCCGCCTTAGAAGAGGAGCAGATGAACAAGTTCTTTGTCCGGGCCCAGGACCTGCAGTACTATGAACGGTTGATGATGATTGAGAACCACAAGTTCTCCGACAATATCAAATTAGGTGAACGGACTGAAGAAGGTATCAAGAGCGGTATGGTCACAAATTTTGAAGCCTTTCAAGCTACAAATAAGTCTTTGTAGTCTGGTGGTATGTCTAAGAAAAGAGATGCGGGAGCCGTGATGGTTGCACAAAGAACCAAATCCCCACTCAAATACCAAACTTACCCAACACCTCCACTCACATATGAACCAACCCCAAATTACCAAGCACCCTCACCCTCATACCAAGCTCCACCACACACTTATCAATCACCTCCACCACCAACTTATCAATCACCTCCATCACCGACATATCAACCTGCTTCACCCAGATACTCTCAACCCGCTCCTGTCTACCACACTTACAATTCTCAACCATCCCATTTCCAATCACCCCCTACATGCCAAAAATTTCCTAGACCTCGTCCTAATTTTGATCGCAGACCTCCAAAACAGTATACCGCCATCGCTGAACCTATCGACCAGCTGTATGAGAAGCTCAAAGCTGCTGGTTATGTCACCCCATCCCTGCTGCAACCCCTAAGAATCCTTCTAAATGGGTCAACCCAAACAAGTCCTGTGCATACGACTCCGACATAAAGGGACACACCATAGATGAATGCCGCTCTTTGAAGGATAAGATACAGTCCTTGATTGACAACAAGGTCATTGTGGCAAAGGAATCCGCTCCAAATGTCTGCAACAATCCTCTTCCGGACCATAAGGGTGGAGGCATCCACTTGATTGAAATAGAAGATGACTGGATCCCCGAGGGGTTAATCAAGTTGATCGTGGAAGGCGATGACCCAAAGAATCCAGCGGTTATTCTCAACCCAACCATAGTTCAGATTCAACCGTCTGCGGATACTGAGGTAGATATGTCTGTACCTCTCGAGTATGAAGCGGCGCCACTCGCAAAGACACCGGTACCAATTGAAGTTGAGTTCGTCTCTCCGAAAAATGCACCTAAACCATTTGAGGTTGCCACCTTACCACCCCAGGCACATGTTCCATTTGAAGTGAGGCTAGCTGCGCAAATCACGGTGGCAATATCGACCACGCCACCTTTCTATACAATGATCGATGGAGGATCCAGTCTTAACATCTGTCCGTTGATAGCGATCAAGAAATTGGGTAAAGGGATGCATGATATAAAGGATGGAGCAATCAATTTGAAAGCTTTCGATGGACCTCAAAGGTCCACCATTGGTGAGATAAGCCTATGCCTGCAAATGGGACCAACCTGGTTCGAGGTTGAATTCCAAGTGGTAGATGTGCCAGCGTCCTACAAATTGTTATTAGGGCGACCCTGGATCCATGTTGCTGGGGCCGTAGCATCAACATTACATCAGGATGTGATGTTCGAGTGGAACCAACAAGAGGTGATTATTTATGGCAATGGTAGCAACCCCATTTATAGTTGCTAGACTATTCCGGTGATTGAAGGAAGAAGGAATCTGGGTGGAGAAACTTACCACCACATTGAATGGGTCAACGCTATCGACAAAGACAAATGGAGGGATAGCAAGATCGCAAGTATGATAAATTGGCGAGGGTACGAGCCAGGTAAAGGGCTCGATAAGAACCTTCAGGGGATCTCCAAACCTATCAAACTGAAGAAGCACAACACCACTTTCGGTTTGGGATACGAATACACTTGGGAAGAATTCAAAAACTAGTCGCCACCAAGGCGCGGTCCTTATTACCCTTTGGAGCAACCAATACCGCATCCGGAGTAGGCCTTCCAACATGCCGACGTTATTTATGCATTAGACGAAGAAGAAGCACTTGCAGCAATGAGGAACTTGTTTCTGGAGGATAGTGATATGGACTGCTGTGTTATTCTCGAGGAGGAGGGCGAGGAAGGCCCTTCTATACAGGCTGTGAGCAGAGGGACGTACCTCCAGAATTGGACTGTTAGGACAACCAAAGACCGACAAGCCTCGGGGTAGCAAGGCTAAAATGAGCGCTATTCATTGTTCTTATTTACAAAATGATTTCCTTTTTCACATTTTAATTCCTGCAATAATATCTTCAACGTTCAAAACAATCGTTCAATTTATCAAAAACATTTTTAGAATTTTCTTTTGAATCAATATTTATTGCTATCATTTTTCTTTCATTACTTTACCTATACAACATTACTATTACCTGTCTTGATGAACCGATGACTATGACATACAACGAGACAACGCAANGCAGAAATGGATGGAGAAGTCAGGCCAAAGACAATCAATTCAGATGCAGTCAAACGCTACTATGTGTAATATTTATGCTTTCTCAATGATGTAAATTGAACTACGCCTGACCTGATTCCCGTTTATGAGGGGATACGTAGGCAGCCCTATGGGTTCGGTCACAATTAAATAAGAATTTCATTTTTCCCCGCAATTGGAAAATGGGGCAGAATTTTGAGGAGGACCCTCAAATTCTAAAGCAAGATCAGCCAATCGCCGCACAAGCAGCAGTAAGAGACATTCACCCATCAAACTAGGGCAGAATTTTGAGGAGGACCCTCAAAATTCCGTAGTAGGAGAGGTTGCAATGTCCCGAGCCGTGTCATGGTTGTCGGTTCATCCTAAAATTATTTTTTAATTATACATTATGCTTTTACAAAGTCATGCATGTTTGTTTTTGAAACAGATTTGTTTAGCATCGCTACCCCTATAATACATACATTATCATCAGATAAAGCCCAGCAAGTCAAGAAAAGCCAGTGGGGATACAAACTAACCCCCCTGTTTATAGAACTCACGATCTTACTTTGGTTGCAGGCACTAAGGTTGCAAAATACCTAAATGAACTGTCCGCCCAGGGGACAAACATTGTCCAAAATACGACTCTCAAAACTGCTGCACTTGCCGACGTTTGCACATGCCTCAATGCTCCGCAGTCACAATGCTCTCAATAATCACAATTCCACAATTCATCACCAGCTAAGAATTCCTACTGTCATTTTATTTCTTGAATAAGGCTACCTTTCTGCCTTCCGAGGTTAAGCTCTACCTCCATCTACATTTTGCATAAGGCTACCATTCTGCCTTCCGAGGTTAAGCTCTACCTCCATCTACATCATTGCATAAGGCTACTATTCTTCCTTCCGAGGTTATGCTCTACCTCCATCTACATCATTGCATAAGGCTACCATTCTGCCTTCCGAGGTTAAGCTCTACCTCCATCTACATTTTGCATAAGGCTACCATTCTGCCTTCCGAGACTAAATGCCGTCTCCTTCTGCATTTGCATCTTTGCATAAGGCTACCATCTGCCTTCCAAGGTTAAGCTCCATCTCCATCTACACATTGCATAAGGCTACCATCCTGCCTTCCGAGACTAAGCATTGTCTCCATCTGCATTGCATAAGGCTTCCATTCTGCCTTCCGAGGCTAAGCTCTACCTCCAATTTAACTTTCGAGACTAACCACTGTCTCAAGCACTATTTACTTTGCTTTCCTTTCGGGCTAAGCTCTGCCCTTTTATTCGCAAGATTAAGCTCTGTCTCCTCAACATCATTATATTGTATCTGCATGGGCTGAAATATCGCCAACTTATCCAAAGGAGTCCTCGTTCAGAGGCACCATTTTCATGGCCCGAGAACACCATGCCATGGCCTGAGGATCTCTTTCAACCTCTGCGTATCATTATTCAAAGGCATCATAGTTCGGAGGCACCATCCTCATGGCCCGAGAACATCATTTTCATGGTCTGCGAATCCTGCATCAAGCATTTCATAGCCCAGGACATCATGGTCTGAGGACGTCATCCTTAACCGTCTGAAGACATCATTCATGGTCCAACGGGAATTTGCATCATGTTTAAATTACGCACAAATATATGCTTGTATTATTTATTTGCAGGTAATCCGACGAGCAAACAACTATCCTAGCAGGAGAAATCCCACTCCAGTTCTCCTAACCATTCCCGTAAATTGTTTACTCATCCAACCCTATATGTTGCTTCCGTTCTTGTAAGAAACTTCATCGGTATACTTCATCGATGACTTCTGAACTACATACGGCCTGGTTCATGTAAAATCAGGGATATGTAGGCAACTCAAAAACTAGGGTGCGACCGGAATCTCTCCAAACCATTTCACACGGTCAAAATTGGCCATCATATCTTTACCTGGCAACTCTTTCATCCTTCCCGGGTAAAGAGGGGCATCTGTTGATACCCAATTTTTCCTCAAACTATTTTAAAATTTGCATATGTTCCTTCAAAATCACTTTTTATAATAACTTTTATTTTTCCATAATTTTCCATATTTTATTAATTTCTTTTCCAATTGATTCAGTATGTTAAATTCAATAATTATTCATAAATTATATTATAAATAATTTCAAAATATTTCCCATCTCAATACATCATTTTTTTAATTCTATTAGGATTTAATTATTTCATAAATTAGCCAATTTGGCATTATTTAATTATAATTACAGTAATTTTACAATTATAGCCTAATTGTACATTTATACCATTTTAAATCACTAATTAGCTGTTTTATATTTTAATATTAGCTAATTACCTTAATTTCATTTATTTAGCCTCAATTTCATTTTTTTATTTATATAATTATTAGATATTTTTTTTTATTAATTATTTATCTATTTTAGTGGGTATTTAACAAGTAGCCATTTTAATTTCAATTTTAGCCTAATTCAATTTAACCCCCAACCCAATTAAAACCAGTCCAATACCCAGGCCCAACCTCTAAGCCTACCCGACCCAATTCCCTTTTTAATTTGGACCGTTGATCATTTCTAATCAATGGACTAGATTAATTCTTACCTTAATTAGACCTAACGACTACCCCCTTCTCCTCATTCACTCCCCGTTCAAACATCTCTCTCTCTCTCTCTCTCTCTCTAGTTCTATCTAGAACCTTTTGGTCTCCCTCCTCTCCGATGGACTCTGTCCATCCTCTCTGGCCACCTCCCTCGCCGGAAGCTATGTCCTCTCACCCTCTCCTGGCCCCTGCTTCACCCCACGCCAGTTTGATGCTACCTTGAGGTCCTCAGGTGAACCTGGAGCAGTTCAACTCCTACCCATGGTCCTTCATGCCATTTTCCGGCCACCTCCGATCGTTCGAGTAAGATCTATGACTTCTCTGGCTAAAGCTGGCAACATTTTAAGGTTTTATTATCTTCTCTGGGTTCTATGAAACCCTAACTCTCAAGATTTTTCGATTTTTCTTTAGCTCTGTCTTAGATCTACTCATATTATGAAGCTTTTACATGTTTCCTTCAAAAAACCTTCATATTTCTAAACGTCTCTTCATCTCAAAATTAAGGTTTCATAACCCCTCTATCTAAGTGATTTTCTTTCTTCTGCTTTTAGTATCATTCTGTGATTCTTTCTGTGTTTCAATGATTTATCCGAAGTTCTCTTTTCATTTGACTTAATATATTGAAAACTTTACGTTTCTGAGTCTCTCTCTGATTAATGTGTTCGTTTAATCGCATGAACTCTTATTTCTCATAAATGTCTTAAGTGTTCTGTGATTTTACCCTATTTTTTTGCTTACTAGGGTTCCTGGTTTTGTTTTGTTCTGTTTATATCGTGTTCGTTCTGTTTAATCTCTTTGGTGTTACTGCTTTGTCTCTAAACCTATGTGTGATTTTGCTACTACAGTCATTAGGGTTTTTTTGACTCTTTAATTCTCCCTGTTCGTTTAATGTGTGCTAGCATCAAATCCCTAGTTCTATGTGGTTCTTTACCTTCCTATGCTTTTGCTTGCCTATTATTTGCCTAATTGATGTTATTCCTGATTTATTTGAATCCCTACTTCCTTGAGATTTGAAAAACCTTACTGATTTCTTATGGACTACTCTTACTGACTTCCATCTTTTAACTTATTTCTTACCTTGCTACATGGTTGCTTTACTGTTAATTGATCCCTATTTCCTTAATTAAATCTAATGAACCTAGTCTCAATTGCATACTTCTATTCGGTTGAAATTGTTTCCTTATATGGTATACGGATGAGAACTTTCCTTATTTTGTTATTTGCCTATTAGCCGTTTAATTTTAACCCCTTTAATCAAGGGGTATTCATGCTGATTTCATGCTGTTTGAATATTCCCTTTAGTCTTTCCTTATTTGTACTCACCGTTTGAATAACGCCCTTAATGATGGGATACTTGTGCTGATTTCACTCTGATTGATACTAATTTCCATAATAGATTCTGATTTTTTTACCTTATTTCAACCCAACTTTCAGAAACTATATATATGTATGCTCTTCTCTCATTTGAAACACGAACTAATCTATTCAACTCTCTCTCTCACAACTAAAAAACTCTCTGCTCTCTCTCTTTTCTATGCTAGTTATTACTATTCTAAGTTAGCCGGCTGCAAGCCAAGGCTAACTATTGTGCATCTCCTACTTCCTGTTTGTGTTACTGCTTTCTTCACTTCACTGGTATGTTCTAATTCAGATTTTAGTTCTCAAACTAACATGTTTATACTACTGTTGCAATTCATTGTGTTTCTAATTTGCTTTTACATATTATTTTGTTGTTCAACATGTAACTAGGATCCGAAATTCCATTCACATGATAAGTTATACTCTATTTGTAATAACCAACATGTCTTTATGTACTTGATACATGTTCTATGTGAATCTTCATGCCTATGTTTGGTACATTAGTTTGATTAGGGTAAATCCTAATGTGTTGAACTATTTGGTCCTGTTATGTTAGTATAATCCTATACCCTACTGTATCCCCAAATCCCTTGAATCCTTAGGAACTTCTGATTTTGTACTGCCTGCTACATGTTTGCCCTCACATGCTCTATATTTGTCCCTCAAATCCCATTACCCCTGCTTGTGATTGTTGGACTATTCCCGATCCTTTGTGTGATGTTGAACTTGTTGGTGTTGTTTCCCTTTTAGTGGTTAAGCTTCTTTGTTATAAAACTATTTCAATCAAGTTTCCCTTTTCAAAAATGTTTCCTTACTTACCCTTTTCAAAAATGTTTTCTTACTTAACCTTTTCAAAATTATGTCGAGCACTCTCACTCTACTCTTAGATCATTAAGTTCTGCTCCCCCTCTGTGTGAGCATTGCCTTGGGACCCTTGATCTCCCTCTGAACTTTGACACACAAAGGCTGGCCATTTCACACTGCACTTACTCTTTATCTTGGCTATGAAATCTGGGTGTGAGCATTGCCCGGGATCCCTTGAGGTCCTTAGGGAACTCTGACACATCCGAATTGTTAAAAGGTTGTGAAACATTACTTGGCATTGAGGACATGGAGATCTGGGCCTATATTTCAATGGTTTGTAATAAATAATCGTAAACAACTCTGGGGTTGGATAGTGAAAAAGGGTGGGTAATATGCATGCTGTAGTGTAATCAAGGGTAGAAATCATGCTTCCTAGGTTTACTCTTTCTATGCGCAACAACAACCATGTTAAGGTACAACATGCCAAGCATTAGATATCATGCTATTTAGGATTTATATGTACTGTTTTCAGCATCTCATCGTCACTTTGAAATCCTTTATATAGGATAAATAATACCAACAAAATAAATTGCTATTATGTGGTTCTGCCTTACAAACGTGTCCTGAAGCTTCATTTAGAAATCCTCTCTTAGGATAAATGTGTTGCACTCATCATGCTGCAAATATGCTACGCACTTAGAAAACCTATTTTTTTAAAGATAAACAACATTAAAAACTGTCACCTATGTTATTCCTGAAACTTTGCATAATGTTGTGATTCTATGTGCATTTAGAGATACTGTTTTAGCAACTGCATAAGCATCATTTTGCATTAGACATCATGTTATAGGATCGTACTCATTTAACTACACTTAGTCTAAATAAAGATGTATAAAACAATCCTCCTATTCTAACAAATTGGTAATTAGTCTCTGAATATTTGCAACACTTAGAACTGCATGCTATTAGGTATAACGACCTGAAATTGTCATCATAACTGCTACACGCCTAGGCAAGTCTTAGGTAATCAACCATAAAGAAATAAAACCAGAACTGTCCTTTGTGATTAGTGTTCAACTGTCAGCATGTTTAAAACCAGTAGGCAAGCCTGATTAAGACTTCCTCTCTGAGTTATGCAATAAAGCTGTCTTTGTGTTATCGCTTAGATACCATGCTTAGGATCTGAACCTGAATCTGGACCTTAACTGTGTATGAGTCATGTTGTTTATGTGTACTATGTGTGGAGGTATACTTGAGCCTTTTATTTGCTTTCCATGCTCCCCTTAATTGAAGTCCTATATGTTTTATTATGTGTCGCCTTAGTAATTTTTACCTTTAAAACCTGAGGGTCTGCCTAGCACCTCCCTTATAGGATAGAACTCCTAAATTCCTCTGGGACTGATAGGAAGGGACGGATAACAGCATGCAATAGAGGTTGAGACCAACACTCGATTTAGATACTTTCACGGGGTGGGAAAATGTAGAATATGGATATGATGACCAGTGCGCTAATACCACGTGTAGCGCCTCTTCGAGGAGTGTCATACCGGGTATTGCATTGATGTGATCCATATTATTATAAACCTACGATACCCTTTATATGCTTAGATCGTAATCCTTTCAAAATCTAACCTTCTTTACTATTTTCAAACATCTGCATGCTTAAGACTTAAATCCCCTCTTATTTGAGCCTTTATTTGTTTGTTTGCTAAGCCGTACAAATTCACAAAAGTTGTTTGGCCGGGAACCACACTTGTGGATCCTGAGGGGTGCCTAACACCTTCCCCTTAGGATAATTTCAAGCCCTTACCCTATCTCTGGTTAACAACGTAGTTGTAAATGAACCCCTTTAGTGTCCTAACGCACCTTTAAAAATCGTTAGGTGGCGAATCTCAAAAACATAAACCCTTTTTCCCAAAAGGAAAGAGTTGTCTGAACCGAATGTCATAAACCCGATCTCTGCGAGGAAAGAGGTGGTGCGACACCTACAAGTCCTAAAACACCATACGAACTTAGTCGAACCCTCAAATACATCAAACAATTCTAAAATCACGAAGCACTCTCCGATTCAAACTTGATGAACTTGAATCTTCAAATTTCTACAACCGATGCCGAAACTATCAAACCACGTCTGATTGATCTCAAATTTTGCACACAAGTCATATTCAATATTATGGACCTACTCCAACTTCCAAAATTGGAATATGATCCTGATATCAAAAGTCCACTATCGGTCAAAATCTCCAAACATTCGACTTTCGCCATTTCAAGCCTAAATAAGATACAGACCTCCAAAATATAATTCGGACACGCCCCTAAGTCCAAAATCACCCAACGGAGCTAACAGAACTGATGAAACTCCATTCCGGAGTCGTCTTCACATAGTTCCGACTACAGTCAAAATCTTAAGACTTAAGCTTCCGTTTAGCCACTAAGTGTCCCAAAACACTCCGAAACCACAACAACAACCTCCCGGCAAGTCACATAAGTAGAAAATAATAAGGGGAAAGCAGTAACAGGGGATCAGGGCTATAACTCTCAAAACGACCGGCCGGGTCGTTACAGGGTTTGGCCCCTAATTTCAAAAAGCCAAAAATATTTTCCTTTAAATCTATCTTTGAGACTTCAAATCCAGAAATTTTTAAAATAAAAAATTGAATTCCAAAATAATTTCGTTCTTCTTTCGAAAGTTAAAAAGAAAACTCAGAATCCAAAATTATTTTCGAAAATTCAAAGGCAAAAATTCAAAATTCAAAACTATTTTCTTTTCTTTCGAAAGTTCCACCAAAAAAAAAAAAAATCGAAATCCAAAAAAAATTCTTTCTTCTTTAGAAATATTTCTTTCAACAATTCCCACAGAAAAAAAATCAAAAAAAATATTTTCCTTGTTAGGAGCTATCTTGGTCTGAATTGTATAAGAGTAAGAGTTAGTGTCACGACCCAAAATCCATTGAAGGTCATGATGGCGCCTAACATTACTGTCAGGCAAGCCAACAATTAAATTATTAACTTCATTACTCATTTTAGTAATTTTGAAATCATAATTTCCTTCGATTAAAATGTAAGAGATGAAGTTTACAAAGTGGATGGCAATATTTTTACAACTTTAATGCTGAACAACCGAAAAACATCCCCAAAACCCGTGTAACAAGTGCATGAGCATCAACAAGGAAGTAAAATAACATACAACATCTGTCGGGAATACAAATTGGACAGGAAAAATACAAATAACTCTGAAGGAGACTCTGATGGTTGCGGATCGTAACCTGAAATGCAGCTCGCGACAAGTCCCCACATGATCCATGTGTCACGACCCAAAATCCCTAAGGTCGTAATGGCGCTGGACACAAGGTCAGGCAAGCCAAAACATTAACTAATCGAAATAACTTTCCATTTAAAAACATTTATGAAAACACTTCTTTTCACTTCATTACATAACAACCAAATAAAAGTGTGTTAATTAAAAACAATGGTTTAAAAGATTACACTTAAGCAATTATATCCCAATACATATCCCAGAACCCGGTGTTACAAGTACATGAACAACTTCTAAGAATTTATAATTATATATCGCTTGCCCGAGGAACAAATTGGACAAAGGCTCAACATTAGGTATAAATACATAGGAGGGAAACTCTGTCAGCTGCGGAACGCCTCCGGATAAATGCAGCATGTATAAGTCTCCAAGTCAATCACTGTGCTATGAAGGTACCTGTGCAACAAAATGCACAACAAGTTTAGCATGAGTACATAAACAGATATGTACCCGGTGAGTATCCCGTCTAATCTCGAAGAAGTAGTGACGAGAGGTCGACTTGACACTCACTAAGGTCAAATAATATAAATGGGACAGAATATGATGAAAGCGGTAGGCATGTGAAGGCAGTTAAGCAACAAAATATATATATATATATATATATATATATATATATATATATATATATATATATATATATATATATGAGGCACATAATTCCGAGTAAGTTCAAAAAAATGAGTGAATAAGTAGTTTCTCCTTCATTTTCCCCCAAATATCTGTCAAGTCCTTATCCACGAAGTTATTTAATAATCTATATCCTTAAATCAATTTAACAATATAAGTCACAAGGGGTATG
>ML374672.1:0-10030 GCA_005239525.1 Nicotiana knightiana | reverse complement strand
AGCCGGGCGTTTGGCCCCTAAAGCCAGGTTGTCCCTGGCGTTAGTGGGGCGTTTGGCTCCTAAAGCCAGGCTGACCCTGGCGTTAGGGGGCGTTTGGGCCCTAACGCCAAGCCTGCCCTGGCTTTAAGGGGGCGTTTGAGCCCAAACGCCTGGGTCCCGAAGTCCAGTCAATTCCGAGTTTTGAAGAGTTTAAGTGTTTCCCGGTTGGAATAGAATCTTCTACATGTTTAGGGTTTGTACTAAACATATAAATAGACCCCAAAACACAACTTGAAGGGGGATTCGAAAGAGAAGGAAGCCATTAAAGTGAAGAAAACCTACGGATTACTACTCNTTGGATTTATCAATAAGCTCAGTAGAGGCTATACTTGTAACAAGGATTAATTCACTGGAAATTCAGAGGCAACTCTCTACCATTTGCATACTAGTTCAAAGATAATAAGCATACTGGTTCAAAGATAATAAACAACTCAAAGTTTGGCTAAATATACACATAAGGCACGTAATAGCATGCTCGTGAGTCCTAAAACTACCGACATGATATAATAGTCGCTACGTACGGACTCTCGTCACTTTGTACGCACGTAGCCCCAAAAAAATTACACACCGCACGTAGAACACCTATGGGGAAAATTTTCTCTTACAAGGTTAGAAAGGAGACTCACCTTGCTCCGAAGATTCATACCCGGCTTCCAAGCCTCTATGTTGACTTCAATGGATGCGCAATGCCCCCAAACTATCCAAATAATGATAAACCAATGAAAATATACTCAAATATTTCTTAAAATTCAGATTATATAAACTCCCATCTCCACTCAAGGAGTTGACCAAAATGCCCTCGGGCCCACGTGCACGGATTCTGAAATTTCTCAAAAATAAATTCTACTCATAAATTAATAACTCAAATATACAATTTGTTACAATTTTCATGCTCAAATTCATGGTAAAAGTCCAAAATTCCAAGTTCAAGGTCTTCCCCAAAAATCCCAAATTTATACAAATTTTCTATGTCTAAATCCATGTAAGATCACATATTTAATTCAAAAATAGGAAGAAATCACTTACCTTGTGTTGCTTGGTGAAAGTCCCTCCTTGAGCTCTCCAAAATCATCCAAGCTAAATGAAAGAAATGGGCCAAAATTCGTGTTTAAAACAATCTGCCCATGCTTCATCGAGTTGTACCTTGCGCTTGTGCTGTGCAGGTTGTACATCCTATTATAATTTTCCCTTGTTGAACACCTTCTGTTTAAACACCCATAACTCCTTGTAGAAATATCCAAAAAATAAACGGTTTAAAGATTTAGAAACTAAACTTGAAGATCTTTAATTGGATAGGTTGTACACCATATAAATCTTTATATATTCCGAGATATGAGCTTCTAAAGTCAGCTCCATGCCTCAGAAAATTCTGGCGAAACTGCTCCACCAGCCATCTTCAATCGGTCATAACATTTTTCACAAAACTCCAAATGACAAATGGTTTACTGTTCTGAAAACTAGAATTCAATATCTACAACTTTCCTGTTTTGCAAAATTTCAGATTCCTTATAGATTCCTATATATATGCTTCCAAAGTTAGCTCTTCGATGCATAAATTGCTGTCCCAAAACAGATTTGCTGCAGAATTTTCAGCAGCTATTTTGGTCCGAAATCTATTCCGTTAACCTTCCGAAATCAACCCGAGGTCCTCGGGATATTAACCAATTATACCAACATGTCTCAAAACATGATACGAACTCGCTCGAGGCCTCAAATCACATCTAACAACGTCGAAATCATGAATCGCACTCCAATTCAAGCTTTATGAACTTTGAAGTTTCAAACTTCTACATCCGATACCGAAACCTACCAAATCACGTCCGACTGACCCCAAATTTTGCACACAAGTCATATTCGACATTACGGACCTTCTCCAGCTTTCGGAATTGGAATCCGACCCCGATACCAAAAAGTCAAACTCTCGATCAAACTTCTCAAAACCTTCAAATTTCTATCTTTAGTAGCCAAATGACTTCAAAATGACCTCCGGACATCTGAATTCACTTTCGATCACGCCCCCAACTCCAGAATCACCATACAGAGCTATTCTCAGAATCAGAATCGCAAATGGACCTCTATAACACTGAGATGCCTTCCAAACCAAACTTATGAAATTCTTCTAAAATACTAACTTCCACAATATACGCCGAAACGCTCCCGGGTTATCCAAAACCCGATCCGGACATACGCCCAAGTCCAAAATCATCATTCGAACCTGCTGGAATCTTCAGATCCTGATTCCGAGGTCGTTACTCAAAATTCTAATCTTAGTCAATTCTTCCAACTTAAGCCTTACGAAATGAGAATTTTCCTTCCAATTTGACTCCGAACTTCCCGAATGTTACATCCCGCATTTTCGTATGTTAAAGTTTCATCGTAAGTTAATCAAAGTAAGTTCGGGGATGGGATTATTTTGATATTTTAAGCATTATGCTATTTTAAACAAGTGCTAAGTAAATTCGTGAAGGTGAGAGGGGAAGCAAGTCAAAGAAAATGAATTTTCGTGCAAATTTGGCATGTTGGGATAAAATATGGCCCGAGCTAAAATACTCGGTATTTATAAACTAGTGCCATACGAGGTACCACATGATCATGATAGTAAGGTGTATAAGGCATGTGAAAAGTGAGTATTATTTTAAGTAAGTGGGAATGATTCTCAATTATGCGGGTAATTGGTTAATTACCGGATAACTGGACATTACCTAATTAATGGGGGATATATTGGATAAGTATTAGAAAATCATGAGATGGCAACCCTCCGTTCAAATCAAATGACTCATAACTTGAAATGATAGGTGGCAAAACAATGTATTATAAAGATATGACTCTTAGTCATTAGAGTAGTCTTGAAATTGTCAAAAAATAGTCTTAAATCAAAGACTATCTTTGAATAAAGAGACTTCATATCAAAACATTTCATATGTTGGATTCAATACTTCATACGTTCTGTTAATTATTACAATTCAAATTCCTACAAAGACACAACCAGAAACATTAGCATTTCCTTCAATTAAAGAAAGCGTTAGCCAACTTTTTGTAAAGGCTTTCAATCAAATTCATTCTCAAAGCACTTCAATCAGATTACTACTTTGACAACGTGATTTCTTAACCAAAATCTGACGGGGCTTCTTAGAATAATTAGCAACGTAAAATTTTGCGATTCTAAGGGAGTACGGTGCAACCTTTTCCAAGAATATCATACGGATTTTTCTCTGGTACTCCAGGTATGTTAAGGCTATCCCTTATTTCTTTTGGCATGGTCCAAATTATACTGAAGAAATGAGAAAATGCACAGTTTCTATAAATTACTCTATTCATAGAAGTAGTAGGGGTGTCTATATTCTTGATTCCCCATGAGAATTATTATTATCTTCTATTCATGGGTCTCAAAAATACGTATGTTGGTAAAGTTTATTTCATGATATTAATCAGAGGCATAATGGCCTTATGACGTACCGAGAGATTTTATTGACATATTTCATATGCATTTCATGCATTTACATATGCACATTGGCTCATGACCAGATGGTGTTATATACGCACATATATATGTATATATATGTATATGGGATATGGGAAAAGGTTACGGTGTTATATACGCACCACCACCTGATCAGCTGATATATGATGATGATGTTGCCCACAGTGGTTGAAATATGGTTCAAGTGGTGTTATATACGCGTATATATGTATGTATATTCAAATGGCGTTATATACGCGTATATATGTATGTATATATATGTATATGGGACATGGGAAAGGTTATGGCGTTATATACGCACGCCACTACCTGATCAGCTGATATACGATGATGATTTTTCCCACAATGGCCGATATGATATGATGGGATACCCTCAGAGGCTGATGATGTTATGAAACATATACCTATGCACGATATGACATTCATATGCATATGCATGGTGCTAAAAGTGATTTATGATTTAAAAAGTTATTCAGACTTACAAGTTGAGTCATGTACTCTATATTTCTTCCCTGTCTCTTATGTTCATTATCTGCCTTACATACTCGGTACATTATTCGTACTGACATCCCTTTTTCCTGGGGACGCTGCGTTTCATGCCCGCAGGTCCCGATAGACAGGTCGAGAGCCTTCTAAGTAGGCTATCAGCTCAGTGGAAGATGTTGGTGCGCTCTATTTGCTTCGGAGTCGCTTGTTTGGTTAGTATGATTTAGACGGGTATTGTTTGGTATGACGGGACTCTATCCCGACCTTTATGACATTTATGTACTCATAGAGGCTTGTAGACATATGTCGTATACGTGAAATATTGTACGACCTTGTCGGCCTATGTTTTGAGTTTGTAAATGATTATGTTGGCCTATTAGGCCCGTATGTCACGTGTATATGATAATGTAATAAGAAAGATATGTTACGTTGGTACTCAGTCGAGTAAGGTATCGGGTGCCCGTTGCGGTCCATCGGTTTGGGTCGTGACACCGAAGTTCAACACCGACCACACCTAGGAGTCATAACACCTGAAATGAAGCTGCTCATGACCTCAAACGGCTGAACGACGTGCTAGAGCTTAAAACGACCGATCTGGTCGTTACACCGTGCCTCTGCACCCAAAGGTTGTCCGGACATAAAAGTACCCGTACAAAAATGTGCAGCAAGTGTAGTATGAGTATGTAAATCCACGTGTACCCAGTAAGTACAATAGGTAAACCCCGGAGGAGTAGTAACGAGGGGTCGACATCGACACTCACCAGTGGTCCAATAATTTCAGGTACAGTAGGGAGGTGAACAAATATGAGGCAGAGTAAATAAATGAAATAAACCAGTGTAAATATGTGGTACAATTCTCCTCGCTACAATAAACTCAAGCTCTCAATTAGAAAATTCCTCCTCACCCGGAGCATATATAAATATGTGTAATGGGCCTCACCAAATAGGTTGTTATAATTCGAATCAGGAAAAAACTCATAGATACACTGACTTCTTGCCAAATATTACGCACGATTCTATGAGGATATTTTATAGGAATGCCGGGGCATACGACCCGATCCAACATAAATATTAAACTTTGCACTACCGAGGGTCGAACAACACGAACCATAGATGCATCTATTAAAATGTCGAGGAAAACGAACCGCTTCCATGAGAGTGTGGTACATAATCCTGCTGAGGTGAACAGTCCGATCCCATTGGAATAGAAGCTTAAACGGGTCCTTGACCCCCGCTCACGAATAAACATGTGAGTTATAATTTTTAAGGAAAATGGCTCGATGAAAACGCATAACGTGTGAGAAATCCGTAAGAGGAACACGCAAATCATGAAACTCACAAGAACTCTACAATAGCAATTCTATCACTCTACGCATGTCTAGTAAGAATTAAACGAGCATGGATAATGTAACTATCCGACCGGTCATTTTGAGAATTTAAGCTCCATTCGGTGGAATAAGGTCTTGAGCAGCTTCGTATTATGTATATCGACTTGCGTGCATGGTTGAATTCAGTTACCGGATGATTCAGAGTCGAATTGGAAGACTGGCTGTTGTTGTGGAAGTTTAAACGGTGAAGTTTTGACCAAAATTTGACTTTTTGTGTAAATGGATCCAAAACGAGTTATGGATGATGTCAGCAGCTTCGTATGGTGATTTTGGGCTGAGAGCGCGTCCGGAATGTGTTTTCGAGGTCTGTGGTAGATTTAGGCTTGAATTGGCTCAAGTTAGATTTTTGGCGATTTCGATCGATAGGTGAAATCTTGATATCGAGCCCGGAATGGAATTCCGGAACTGGCTGTAGGTTTGTAGTGTCATTTGTGACCTGTGTGTCAAATTTGAGGTCATTCGGGCTAGTTTTGATGTGTTTCGGCATCGGTTGTGGATTTTGGGAATTTCATAAGTTCTTAGGCTTGAATCCATGAATAATTGGCGATTTTGATGTTATGTGATGTGTTTTGAAGGCTCGACTAAGTTTGGATAAGGTATTAGGACTGGTTAGTAAGTTTGGTTGAGGTCCCGGGGGCCTCGGAGATGTTTCGGATGCTCAACCGGATGATTTTGGGCTTAGAAACCAGCTGAAGCATTGCTGGTTCTAGTGTTTCACACCTGCGGATGGGGATCCACAGGTGCGGACATGCAGGTGCGGTGGAGGGCGTCGCAGGTGTGATTTTGGTCAAGGGCATCCAGGCTCGCAGGTGCGGATGGGGTTCCGCAGGTGCGGAGCCACAGATGCAGCCCAGTGATCGCAGGTGCGATCCTAGTTCATTTAGTGAGTTTTCGCACCTGCGATGTATTTTCCGCAGGTGCGGGTGCGGTCCAATTAGCTGTAGGTGCGTTCATCGCTGGTTAGAGAGTTTATATTCCTTGTGCACGGTGTTCTACCGTTTCTTTGTGAATTGAAGTTCTTGTATTGATTCGCCGTATCTTGTGGCAATGTCTTGATTGCTTTGTATTTGATGTGGTGATGTACGAGTTTTCTGCCATGCTATAATTGTTGTCTTTGGTTGTTGAACTGCATATTTAAATTGGGACTATGGACGTATTCCGGGAGCTTTCCCCTTTACCGCATATTTAAATTGGGACTACAGACGTATTCCGGGAGCTTTCCCCCTGTACTGCATTGCATTTTAAAGTTGGGACTACGGACATATTCCGGGAGCTTTTCCCCTGTGCTGTATTGGATATTTAAATTGGGAATGTGGACGAATTCTGGGAGCTTTCCCCCCCTGTAGTGCATATTTACTTTGGGACTACAGACGTATTCCGGCAGATCCCCTAGCATTGCATATTTATTTTGAGACTACAGACGTATTCCGGGAGATTCCCCTGTACTGCATGACTAATTCTAAACTACTGGACGGGATCCCAGTATATTTTATCAAAGAAATTATGTTTGAAAGAAAATTATTTGGGAAGTCCAATTTGAAAAACAATTGTCTTGAATAAAACTATTTTTTTTAGTAGGAAAGATAATTGCATTAATTGAAATTAACATAGCTACAGAGAGGGTGATGCCATAGCATCTAAGGTGATTTGTTTGTTGTTGTGCCATATTACATACAGATTGTGTAGGGATTAAAGTGGGGGTTGTAGTGGTAATAGGTGGTATGTAACCATCCAAAAATAGTGCATGCTGTGTACACCGATGATTATTGATGGTTGCATTCTCCCCCAGAGTGTTCTGCTCCAGTTGGTTACCTGTGAACACTTTCAAAAGAATATTTGAAAAATTTTTATGTTAAAGAAAACTATATTTAAATGACACTTTCTTTGGAAAAGTATATTTGAAAAATCTTTTATCTTGAAGAAAACTATGTCTGAAAGACAATTATTGAAAAGTAAAGTTTAAAGGCATTTAGCTTGAAGGAAACTATGTTCGCAAGGTTATTATTTTCCAAAGGTATGTTTGCAAAGCATTTATTTGAAGGAAATTATGTTTGAAAAACATTTACTAGAAAGGTACATTTGAAAAGCTTTTATGGAAAGGAATTACGTTAGATAATTCGGTTTTGTAAAGTATATTTATGTATCTTTGGAGGAAGTATATTTCAAAGGAAATTTTTCCACTGAAATAATGATATTTTTAAAATCTTTCAATATAAATTTGCAATTGAAAAGTTTCACTCGAGGATTTGACCAATTTATTGGGTTTTATTGGCTAAGGCCTGATGTGGACAAACTACAGTGTTGAGTTACTGGTCATCTTATTGTGTTATGGTTTCCGGTTCTGGCTTCTACTTCCGACTATCCTTCTTGTGTATTATTATGATGTTCTGTTGTTGTTTGATGTATTTCTTCCAAATTGTAGGTGTTTTGTTATTTATCATATTGTTCAGTCATTAGATAGATGTCCTATTCTGTCATTTCTATATTTATGTCTATGTAACTTATTAGACCAGTGGTGTCTTTGTAACGACCCGACCGGTCGTTTTGCAGTATCGGACCCCGTTTCCTTAAATGAAACTTCCCATAGCGTCTTATTGTGATTTACGACTTGCAGGGGCAGGTGGTCCGGGATTTGGAATTGTTTAGAGTGCTATAGGAACACTTGGTTCCTTAAGGATGGCCTTTAACGCCAAGTTTGACTTCGGTCAACATTTTGGGTAAACGACCTCGAAATCGAGTTTTAACGGTTCCGGTAGCTTCGTATGATGATTTCGGACTTGGGCGTATGTTCGGAATGGGTTTTGGATGACCTGGGAGCGTTTCAGCGCCCAATTTTGAAATAAGAGTTCCTTAGGTTCCTATTGTGGTGTGGGATGTGTTTTTGAGTTATCAAGGTCCAAACGAAATTTCTGGGACAGGGAGTAGTTCCGTTATGTCATTTATGACTTGCCTACAAAATTTGGTGTCATTCCGAGTAGTGTAGGTCGGTTCGGCGCGTTAGCGAAGTCAAGAAAACTTAAAGTTCCTAAGTTTGGTTCTAGGGGTTTTGAGGTGTGATTTTGAGTTTTAGCGTTGTTTTGGGTGTTTCGAAGGCTCGAGCGAGTCTGTATTATGATTTGGCACTTGTTGGTATATTCGGACGGGGGCTCGGGTGGGTGCAGGTGTCTCCCGGACACCACACGAGGCCAAAAACCAGCTGAAATAGCTGCTGGTGCACCTGTTCTGGTGTTGATCGCAGGTGCGGTTGCCCAGTCACAGGTGAGGGACCGCTACTGCGGTCCCAGTCTCGCAGGTGCGACCCCCAGCGGGCAGCCCATTTCTCACAGGTGCGGACAAAGTTTCGCAGGAGCGGAGCCGCGGGTGCGGTCTCCTCTTCGCAGGTGCAGGCCCAGGCTTCCTCATCCATTTTCGCAGGTGCGAGCCTTTGCTCGCAGGTGCGGTCCTCGAGCCGCAGGTGCGGAACCACTGTCAGGAAGTATGTTTCTTAAATACGGGATTCTTCACAATTTCTTCATTTCTTTCTCCATTATAACACCTTGAGAGCTTGGGAAAAAGGGCTCAATGACCCAACCACTAAAAGGTAAGTAAATTCTATCTTAAAGTGGTTAATGCATTCATTCTTAGTAGGATTTAACTACTTAATTAGTGGAAAATTTAGGAATTTGGGTAGTAACCTAGGGCCTTCGAGAATTTAGAAAATTACCCGTCAATTAGCTATGAATCAAGTAAAAATCAAGTATTAATGATCCTTAGGTTATGGGTGAGTGTCTCCTTCGAAAAGTTTTGGAATCCGAGCATGCGGGCCCGAGGTTGGATTCTATTATTTCTTCAAGAATGGCAAATTTGAGTTAGTAGTAGGAGGATTTCCATACTTTGAGCATAAATTGATGAATTTGTATAACATTTGGCTAGTTTCGAGTCCTCGGGTGTAGAGTTTGGAGTTTCAGGCGCGTTCTTGGTCCGAGGAGTAGATTCGACATGAGGTGAGTCTCCTTTCTAACCTTGTTAAGGGGGAAACGGTCCCCCTAGGTGATTTAAATTCTATATATGATAATTGTGGGGGCTACGTACGTATAAAGTGACGAGAGTCCGTACGTAGCGGCTATTATTGTTATGTCCGAGTAGTTAGGCCTACACCATGCCTTGTGTTTTCCTTGAAATGAACTATATGCTTAGTGAATTAATGTTACATGCGGCTTGTTTCCCTGAGATCGTGGAATTTAAAGAAATTTTAAGGATTTGATCACGAAGAGTAATTTATAAAGAACAAATGTGTGGATTGTGTGTGCATGTGACCGCTTCACAATTTACGTTCCGCGAGCGGAGTATTATTTCCCCCACTCTCATGGGAGCGGGCCATACGCCATGGTNTTCTTTTATGGATTTTGAGTGTTCAGATATATATTTTTAAAGGAAAGAAAAGAATAATGAAGTAGAAATTGTATATTTAATTCCAGTATTTATTTGAATTACTGTTATTTTAAATGTTTACTGCTTTTATCATCCTTGTATGTCCGTTACTGATGTTCTATCTTGCTAATCATTTTGTTGGACCTTAGTGAGTGTTAAGTCAACCTTTCGTCACTACCTCTTCGAGGTTAGGCGGGATACTCACTGGGTACATATTTGTTTATGT